>JAGVSQ010000782.1:12747-34511 GCA_022683975.1 Rhyacophila evoluta
AGATAATATATATTTATATATATATATACATATCGATTGTGAAAAGAAAAAGTGACGTAAGTCATATAGAACGAATTTTTCAGGAGGCATACAAACGTTTATTTGAATATTTTGAGCCAAAGTTATACTACATAAAAACAACCTTAAAGTGTCTAAAGACAAAAACTAGTATCTTTTTTACTCAATGTAATATTAAGATATTAAAAAATACCAATAAAATTGATTAGGTGAAAGCCCCGTTTCCTGTTCACAAATTTCAGAGACCATCATTTTTTTAAACTTAAAAACCAAAACCAAATTCAATTAAAACCCCTCAAAGTATTCAGTATAAAATATTAATGTAAAAATTTTGACCAGGTACCACTGAGTCCTTGTAGGGGAAATATTTTGTCCCCAAGAAGTGGATCGGTTTTCCGTATCAACCGCCATTGTAGTAGTGAGAGGGCAAGTCAAAGTGTCGGTAGGTTTTATTCCGGGTGGCGCCCCAAACAGAATACAACGCCGGTGTTTTCAACAATTGCGCCGCATGCAACAGCGGAGGTTCTGTGACAAAGTTCGAGTGTAGCGGAAATACACCCTGGGAAAGAGAAATAATTGGCGTTTTCTCTTTGAAATGCTTTGTCCTTTCGTCTTCATCCCTTTTAGCAGCAAACTTGTAGAAAATATAACGCTAGGCATTGTATACTGGCGATTAAGTTTGTTTCAATACTTTTTATTTTAAATTAAGTAATACATCATTTTTATGGTATGCTTAAAAATGATAAAAAAAACTTGTGTCATATGAAAGTAAAACCGTATTAGAGATGGCAAATTATAAATTACAATAAAATAAATTTTGAATTCCTAAAAAAGCCTTTATTAATTAAATTAAATATTTCAATTTGTTGAAACGTATGTTACACATGAAGATTAATTACATTATGGAACAATTTTGTTCAGCTAATAAGGAAGCAATGTGTTTATGGAAAAGGCAACCAGAGGAAGATGGCTTTCTGGTTCATTTAATTTTTATTAAAATAAAAAATACAAGTGTATAAATAATCGATTTACCATTTTACGGACATTTATAAATATTGGAATCTAATATAATTCCAGTATACATACTGAAATAGTTGTTGTTCAAGATACTCAAAACAAAACCACGGGCCACTTTTGCTTTTATGGATAATGGTTTTAAAATATAATAACAAACACAAAATATTAATCCTGCATAATGTGTTGTTAAAATATATTTGTATGTAACTAGTAAAACCACACAATAAAGCTATTATAAATTTGACAAAGATAAATAAATACTTACATACGTTTGTTTATGAAGTGCAAAATCATTGCCAAAAGGGGAGGGTTAAAGTTTTTGAAATTGTTTACTTTTAAGATTAATACGGTGGCAAGAAATCAGTCCTGAAAATCTTCTAAAGTTCCAAAGTGTATAACATATATATGTACAAAGATTACAAGAATACCGAATAAACATTTGAAGAGTTGGATGTCTTGTTTGCCGGCGCTCACAGCAATACAGACACATGTGTTGGTGTTTCAACAAAACTTTTAGTTTTCCAGCTTAACTTTTAGAGTTTTTAGAGTTGAGATGTCAAAGAGTGTCGGCAGAGTCAGTTATATTTTTAAGAAGAAATAGACTTAACGTTTTAACGTAGTCTTTTAATCGCAATACAAAAGTTATAGTATTCTTATTTATTTCGATTCAGGAATCTATTATGAAATACTTTATATTACTGTCAATAAAAAAAATTAACACAAAATTACATTTATATGACAAAAGACAAAATGACATATGCTTTGGTGTACGACGAATTAATATTTCGATCTCAGCAGTGTAGAAATGACTACTCCAATAATGGAGTACATCGATTTTTATTGTAACTTATCGTGACTTGTTTATGAGAATTGGTTAAATCCATAATGTAGTTTTGTGTTTTCAAATTTAAAAAATTTTGGTGTTGTGTGAAATTTCTACCCGTCTCCAAAACGCAAACGTTAAATTCTCGGCTACCGTGACGAAAATTTTTAATTAATCCACGAAGATTTTTGTAATCCGCAAAGATTATTTAATGATTGAAGAAAAGTTGATTTGCATTTACCAAACTTAAAATAACAATATTTCTTTTTAAAATAACTAACAAAGTGTAAAAGTGTAAAAAAACAATATAATTTACGTTAAAAAATACTTTTTATTTCTTTTTGATAGTTTAAAATTCTGTAAGTTAAGTAACATAATATTTAAGAGCAACACCACTTACAATATGGCGATGTTGTTATTTTTTATCCGATATTCGGTTTTTAGAAGCTTTGCACAAATGAATATTAATGAGATATTTATAAAACATTATAAGACTTTTCTATATTTCACACAAGATTTCAAAATAAAATATTCATTTAATAACATAATTTAATTCATTAAATTATTTGGTGCAGAGATCTGACAAAGTTTCATTCATACATGTATAATAATTTTGTAATAAATTCAAAAAAAAAAATCTTTCAAATAAGATGTTATATTGTATCATGACTGTAGGTAATTTACATATTCAAAGATGTCACGAAGTACTTTTCACTCATATGTTCTTCTTTGACACGTATCGCGTTCTGAACCAAATGTCAAGGTAAACGCACAAGGCAGAAGATTTATTTTCGTTTATAAAACTTTATATTACTTTGGTACTAATCCTTAATGATACAAGAAAAAAATATAAAATATTAGATCGGTATATTTGTATAATAAAACTAAAGCTTAGTAAAACTTTTTTGAAATATAATATATTTTAAATGCACGTGTATTTATGATTGTAAGTAATACGCAATACGGGAAGACTATTTTTATAGGTTTTGGTACAAATAAATAAAAAAGCACTTATCCCGAGACTTAGCAACGGAAACGGTAAAATACGTACCCGCGAATGTGTGGATTTTATTTCACTTTTAGATTTGATACGCTTTCGTCTTGAGTGAGTATTAGATAAAGAACTAACAGAAATACAACAAGCTTTACACGAAAGCCTCTTAGAGCCAAAAGTAAATAACACAAGATAGTTAAAACAAACAACAACAAAAAAAAAAAAAAAAACATAAAGTAAACGAAATAAGCAAGGGTTTCCGATAATCCTTTCCCTTTGGTACATCCGGTGTCAAAATAAATCAAACAGTTTGGAGTTGAAATAATTCATTCGGCTGACATTTTATGTGTGCGCTATTCGGCGCTGAGGTACGTGAGGCATCTTCCTTGCCGATCTTTCTCGCTCAGTTCGATACCGGCGAAATATGAACTCATCCATTAAAGATGAGCCATGACTCATCGTTCAAATGTGCTGCGAGTCTGTTACAGAAATAAGAATTCTAAAGAAAACAATGCATTTCAATCGACTAAGCAAACAGCTTTATTACACTACATATCCTTACAATACACGTTCAAACTTAGATAACATGAGAATAATGAGTTAATATTGTAATTTTCCAACTCGGTTATTACAAAAAATAGTAAAAAAAATACAAGAAATAAAATATCATTGACTTGGTAAAAATTCATTTGAGAACGATCAAATCATTGAGACTATTCAATCGATGTCGTGTATAACTAATTAAATTGGTATATATATTAAATTAACTGGTAAACTTGATATTTAAAATGCATAGGGTATGTTTTTATAGATGAATAAAGCATTATAAATAAATGTGTATCATTTTTACACTTGGGAAAACTAAAAAGTGAATTCCGTCGATACTTTCTGTTGAACACTTCTACATATATACTATCTACAACCATGAAGAAACTTGTAAACCTCATTCCACCTCATTCAGTTAGATGTGCTTTCTATCATTCCCTGGACTAGGCGATTAGTTTAAACTCTTTTTACCATAGAAAAATTTATTTAACCCAGTGGAGAAATGTATAATATTTTATTTAATATAGTTCTCCGTATATATTTTTTGTAGCCATTATAGTAAATGTATTCTGGTGGGTATGTTAATTATTAAAGTATACGTATAAGATTCTAACTAACAATAATTTTGATCCATACATATTAAATCTATCAAGAATGAATAGTTATATATCACATAATGAAAAAAATATGATATGTGTATAGTGTTTTTACTGATGTTTATTTTAATATGTGCATTTAACATTTTTGATATCAGCCATTGAGATATCGATTGAATTGATTTCTGATTTTCAAACTATTTTCGTATTTTTTATGGTATAAATAGAACGTATCGAGATACTTACTTGTACTACAATCATACTATCTAATTAATTTCTGTTTCTGTGAAGAGCAGTGTAATAAAGTTTTAGATTGATTGCTTAACCAAATTCTATGGAATGTAATTTAAAATTAATCAACCATTCATGGAAATATATAATATGTAATAATTGTAGAATGAATATTACGTTAACAGTTAAATTGACTTAAGGAAATAAATACTGTCAGCAAATCTTAATTTGTTTTTGACTGCATGTGGTGATAAGTTTTCTGTATTGATGAGAATTAAAAAAATGGCATTTTTGGAAATAAACATCTGTTTTGGCAACGACTTCATCATTTGATGTGAATCTCTATCCCTGAAGCCATCTTTTGAATTCCTGAAAAATAAAATTATAGGTGAACACTAAAATCTACAGAATATAGTGAATGAATAAGCAATTCAAAGTGTAGTTGGTGAAATTTGGTCATCACAGTACTTATAAAGTACATGAATTATGAGGAAGCGCAGTGCCACGAAGAAAAGAAAAATTCTTATTCGCTAAATGTGGTCGTTTTCCCTGACACCATCATGTCGTTTATTTCAAAGTTTAAAAGTATTATTTTAAATCTCTCCAGAGACTATTTCTATTATCTCAATTAAATCCATGACCAATATTCTATGCTTATTCATAAATATGGTGGCCAGAATCTTTCCAGTCTTTGTCGTTTTGGTCTGTTTTGGCCAGGCTCCATTCATCGTGCTGACTATATTCTAGACTCTAGGAAAAGTCTCTAGTGTAAAAAAAAACTCTAGCATAAAGTGGTAATTGATGTTTCGTTAATTATTAAAAATCTTTTTTACCGTCCTGTAACGTTCGCAAAAATTCTTCTGAAGCGGTTACATGTTCGCGTTTTGGTCAACTGTGAGCATACGCGACACCCATCATGTTCGAACCTTTTTTATATGTAAATATTTGTCCAAAACATACTAATAATTTATTAAAATACCGTTTATGTATTAATACATGGGAATTATCAGATCATGTATGTATTATACACACTTGTATAAATGCTTAACAATATCTGACGTAAATAATAAGTTTTAGTCGTGCTTTATTTTACATGAAGGTCAAGTGTATTCATCGAGTAAAAAATCTCATCCTAAAGCTTTCCAAAAGCTCCGTTCAACTTTTGCGAATTGCGATACATGTGGAATGTGCGGCACGGGACGGATGCTGTACCCATAGTTTTTGAACGCCGGCAAAGCTTCTCGTCTCATCTATTATTGAGGAGATTGCCCCATAAAGTTTGCCCTCACGTTTCATACGGTTCGAGTATATTGGTGTTCGGACGGCGAGGACCGCCCATCGACTTTCCCTGCTCCCCCTCGCATGCCCCCAGACTAAATTTCCCTTCCCCGCGCCGCATATCTTAAGATTTTATTGACAGCCGTAATGAAACGGAAGTCTGCATTGCCTGAATATTTTATTCAATACGTAAGTACTAACTTTATACACTTACAAATATGTTTTTAAAATAGTAGTTCAACTTTCAATATGTACTTACCAGATAATTAGAGTGAAAATAAATAATACTAGTATACTTTTCACTGTACATACTATACAATTAAAAATATTTATTTTATGTATTCATATTTAAGTCAACGTATTATTTTATATATAACTCGATACAGTTATTCCCAAGATCACTTAATAAAAGCACCAATGCGGGGTGAGGTTATCTGCGTGACGCAGTAGTGACGCAGCATTTCATATCTAACATAACGGTGTTGATTTTAAACATTTTGCTTACCTACTGTGCTTTAAAAAATCATGGAACCTAGTGAAGATTCAGAAAAATCGAATATTGTGCTTTGAAAACAAATGCCTGTGCAAATTGCTGAAGATGAAGTGGCTTGACTTCACGAATAAATCGAATATAAGAAACGGACCCGTTAGATTTTACATCGAAATGTCATGTTGCAATGCTGAAATTTACTAAAACTCATTTAGTTTGTATCTTGCTTGTTTCATATTGTTATAGGTGGGATTCCGTGCGTCTTCAAACAACATCGAGTAGCTTTTCCAATAAGTTTTTTTTATAGTTATGTATATTTCTCTAGTTTTTCTTACTGTGATCTTAATAAATTAGTGAACTACATTTAGAGTATTTTTAACAATCTCTAATTAAGATGTCTACCCGGTAGCGTAGTTGGTAGTTTGCGTGCCTAGTAATACGGGGCATCCAGGTTCGATTTGTCGGGTAAGCTCTAGATCTGTCGGATTTTTAAAAAGGTCCAAAAATAATGGACGCCTATTAGGTTGCGCAATTATCTGACAATTCTCGTAAAAAATATTCTGTCAAGACATCTCCACATTGCGGAGATCAAAATACTTCATTTCGGAGTGGATATCTTCACACTGTGTAGATCCATATGCTCCACTTTGGAAGGGGACATGGTGTAAAAAGAGCAATATATACTCGTAGAATACGTTTCCACAAAAATACTTCCAAAACCATTTATTATGCATTCAAAGTATAAAACATTTATAAAATATCTGTAAAAATACCTTTTGTATAGTTTCATTCATTTCCAAATAAAAAAATGAATATGATTTTAATGTAAGTCATTTTCGTAACGTAAACAGAATTTTCAACCGCAGCGAGACAGGCCCGAAACACATCAAACCACTTGAATCCTGTCTTGTCTTGGCATTTGTATGCTGCCTTCTATCTGTTCATGTAATAAAAACACTCCATTGTTTTATTATTCCGACTGAAAAGTAATTCTTCATGTGAATGCAATCGTATAAATTTTACTTAAAAGAACTTTTTTGGTTTCAAACAACAATACAAAGTATGGTTTAAACTTTATTATATGTATATTTGAATTTCATTGTTCATAAACTATGACGTAATATGATTTATTAATTATGCATATATTGATATTAATGGTGTATAATTTAAAAGTGTAATACAGTAAATTCCCACTGATCTTTATGAAATATAATATATATAAGGTAGCTCAAAATGAGTTGAAATTTCATATTTCTAAATTTTCTTAAATTGGACTACACTTAAGAAAAAAAATTGTGTCCCACTATTAATTTTAAAGTGTAATAGATACGTATATAATTAAACAACGCTTAGATTAAAAAAAAAAAATACTGTACAATTTGTGAAAATTGATGGAGAAAACATATCGGCTAATTTAAAATGTCAATTCATTTATTTTATTTTAATGATTTATTGTACAAATAAATAATATAGTACCAAATTTTTATATATAACTGTAAACTAAAATAAAAAGCGTATCATAATAGTATAACGCGACAGCTAGACAAAATAAGAAACTACAATTTGGTGAAGGACGCGACATCGTTTCTCGATCAAAAACAAGTTTCACCAGAAACAAGGGAGAAACTTTTGGAGTGAAAATGCTAAAAAATGTCACTAGACTTTGATTGTTGTATCGGGTAAATTAAATTTATAAAATATTGACGGTGTATAAGTCATTAAATCGATTGTAAAAACAATAAAGATGTTTTTAAATAACATATTTCTTTTATATCAGTAAGGGTATTTATCAACAACATGTTTTGCTTACACATTGGTGACCGTTAAAAAATATTATCTTCTCTTTTGTCTTTCAAAAACTTTCTAGTTTGCCAATGGAAACTCGTAAAATTTTCAACCAAAGTTATTTTATAGAAATCATCATGGTGTAATTGATTTAAAAGATTGGTGAATTAAGTTACAAATAATGAGTGTAAGAGATTATAGATACAATGTATAAATATATAAATTGTTTTGATATGAATAAAAATCACACAGTGGATTAATAAAGTGAGATCAACATCAATGATGAATAAATACTATTTATATGAGTGAAATGAAACATATTTAACAGTCACATGATTCAATAGGTTCATCCATAGCTTGACACAATCAAATCGTTATTTTAAACGAATCGCTAATGTTTACATTGAAATCCAATCGAGATTTAAACAGCTATTTCAATCATTCATCAGTTCGTCCAACAAAGCTTTGTGATTAAATCGAAAGCACGATAATCTACATCCTAATTGATAGTATTATATTATTTAAATCTGACATGAATGCCTTCTCTTAATATCCGGCCCGTTATAAAAATATCATTTGCCACTCAGTATTTTTGTTTATTATTATCAAATTTATATATTATATAACAGTAGAAATAACCTTCTATATCGTATACCGCATACTTATATAATTGTATATGATTTATGAATGTAAATGTAAAAGATTAATTCAAAAATTTGCCGAGCATATAAATAATATATTATGTTCGCATCGTGTATCTAGAATTTTTAAATACTTTTGCCATAGCAACTCTTGACTGACGGTTACACAGATAATGAACAACTTATTCGTTGTACTTGTACTATACCCCAATGATATGGCAAATAATGAAGAGTATTATTTTTTAAATTCTATCCATATTGTTTTATTGTAAGATCACATTTATATTTGCTCATTGCAAACAATAGCTTCTTCATACAGGCGGGGATACTTACCACTATACTACGTGCTTTCAAAAAGTTTGCGGCGTCATACGGCGAGCGTGAAATGATCTCTTCACATGAACTGCTTGACCAAATATTCTCCATTTTCCAATTAGCTTCTTTTTATCTTTATATATTTTTTAACTTCAGCACACTTAAGTGCGTGGCAACATAAGTCTTGGGTAATTTATATTTACTCCCGGGACATTCCCGTCGAATAAAGTAGATCGCTTCTCGATGTCAGAGCTCCGCGATACGCCTGATTAAGACCAGGTGTAAGAACGGGGCGGGTGGATGGTGGGAACACTAGGTAGCTATTTCATACCTCCAATATAGTTGTGTTTTACATTAAAATTGCATCATTATTACATTTATTTGTATTAGTTGTAGCTAGCTTAAATTGTGTGGCCACTTAAGCATAAGATAGCACCTAATGCTTAGTCCTGGATACAAATCCAAACAGTTACAGATCCAAAGTTGGTGTATATAAAACATCATGTTAAACAACGCAAACGATCAAACGGTACTCTCACACAATAGGATATTGATAGAGAAAACTATGCCCCACCTAATGTTATCAGATGAAATATGATAATAATCAATATAGAAAAAAAAACTTATTGATGACTCATTCAAATTTAGTCGTATTTTCTAAAATGTATTGTTAATATTTTAAAAACATGACTTCATTCATAGCTTGTTAATTGATTAAAAAGCAATATTTGTTTCAACTTTCTTGGGCTCGTATGATTTTATTTGACACTATTAAATATTTACTAGGTGAAGTAATAAATAAACAAATAAAACTGATTCTCATGCAAATAGTATCGCTGGTGATTTGACAAATAATTTTGCTTTATTAAAACTTATCGATCCCTTTTTTCAAACGGGAAATGTCTTTATCATCGTCTTGCCCCAGTTTTGAAGTAAATTTCAATACTTTCGGAAGTTACACTCGTTTTTTTAATTAAAGTTAATTTACAATGTGCTATTGTGAGAGGCGCAAGAGAAACAAAGGTCGACGTTATCTTGACGCTTGGCAGAGGGGTGAAGTCGAAGGGGATGGCCCGTCGCGGCGGCTGCAGTACTAACATGCCGTGATTTATATTACCGCTTTATTTGTCAGGAAATTACTGCATGTTTCATTAATGGAAGCCCCTTGCCCATCTGCGTTGTGGAAAACATCATGTCATTTTAAGTTTTTTGTCCTTCCAAAATAAACAGGTTATGACGTCATTATTGTAATATGTGTTGCGTTTTCATTACAAGTATAGAGCATAATTATGAACACACTACCCATAATATGTAACTCCAGTATGAAATGTTATTTAATATTAGAATCTTTTTTTTCAATAAGCAAAACACGAAATTCGGTTGAATAATCATTATTGAAATTAAATTGTACATGAATCCACCGTTTGTATCAGTTTACATAATTATTAAAAAGAAAACATCAAATTTCACGAAATAAATAAAATCAGTTGGAAGAAAAAATACGTATGTCAGTTTACCAATCCAAATACGTGTTTTTAATAGTCGTAATTGCTACGATTAAATATTTTTTTGTGTAGAAAGTATTAAGCACGATTGTTTACAATATTTATCTGCCCGATAGTGTAGAGGTTAGCGTGAGCGCCTAGCACTCCAGGGAATGCGGTTTCAATTTCTACATCTGTCGGATTTAAAAAAATCCAAAAATGCAGGATTGTATGCCCATTGGGTCGGAGAATTGTCTGACAAACAATGTTCGTAAAAAATAATCTGTCAAGACGTTTTCACATTACGGAGACCCATATACTGAACTTTTGTGGTGGATATCTTCAAACTGTGTAGGTCTATATGATCCACTTTGATAGCGTACATGGTATAAGAAGTTATATACACTATTGAGTTATGAAAATAGCAACGTCCGGATTAAAAAGCATCATCAGTTATTTTTTACAATGCCCGCTATGAATGTGAACCAAATGAATATATACAGTATGAAGATGTTTTTTCGGAAAAGTCGAGTATATCTCCGCAATGTCTTGAAGGATTATTTTTCATGAGAATTAGTTGTTAAACGATTGCTTAACTTAATAAGTATACAGACTTGCATCTTCAGGTTTTAAAATTTCAGAAAATATGGGAATCTAACCCATACACTTCAAGCGGAAGGAGCGGACACTTACCTTTAGGCATGGACACACATTTTCCCATTTTAACAGGGTGAAATTTGTAAATTAAAAAAAAATAGTCAATGACAATGGGTTCATATATTTTTTATGAAAACTAAATTACTAGTGTTTTGAATAAATCAATAGAAACTTGGGATAATTAAAGATAAATTACTTTGAATTGGAATCTATAACTCGAATCTTTCATTCGAATGTATCGTGGTTTAAATTTTAGATATAGAGTAAAATAAAACAGAAAAAAAATACAACCAAGCCTATATCTAACACAATAATCTATTTAAACATATTAACTATTGTAATAATATAAGTAAAATAAGCCTACAATAAGAATACATAAAGTTATTTTCAAAAGATTCCTCACTTTTTCGTACGCTTTTATAAGCTATGCCTTTTTCACTCGGTGTACTTTCTCATTCGTATTATAAAAACTTATTCTGTGTAGTGTGCTATAAAACAAACCGAAATTACACCTTTAAAAAATCATTTATTATATTTAAATGTTAAATTATTTTTATATTATATAGTAACACATTGTTAACTATACTATTTTAAGCAATCTAGGTTGTAGTATAACTGCAAAAGTCTCCTTAAGTAAGTCCTTAATACATCTTCAAATTGTAATTTCATCGTCTTTATCTTATATCAGCATTGTCCCAGTCTAATACCGACAAAACTATTGTAGCATTCTGAATACCTAACGTTATTAATGTTCCTTGAGTTAATGAACTTAGTGTTATCTGACATCAAGGAACGTAACTGTACTAAAAAGTGTATAAAGTCATTCTGTTAATTTATGAATCCAACCTACCTATTAAGATTTAATTATTATTTTATGATACGTTGTAATGTTACACATCATTATTTAACTTTACACGGTCTCATCAATTTTACTTAATGACTGCCTTCCATATATTTTCTTGCTCTTACTTATGTGTAAAGAGAAAAAACAGACGATTCGTAAATTTTTAGACCATACCATGCAAAACTTTCTTTGAAAGTTTATTTTATTATCTGTAAAGGTGGACAAGTTGAAATACTTGAAGAAAAAATAATTTACGTCAATTCTAGTGTAATAAACCTTTAAACTTGGACGTCTTTTTTTTAATAGAGTACATGGATGATCTTTGCAATGTAAAAAATTCTTAAGGACAGATTAACAGATTGTTTTCATAAAAATAACTAAATCTTTAAATTTTCAAAAAATATTATCCAGTGGTGATATTCGAATCTATAACCTACACACACGCGCTTTAAACTGAGTGCACTGAGGCGATTTACCACATTTATATAAGTGTTTTAATTTACTATAATTCTGAATGGTATATATATTACAGATTTATTGCGAATATATTTTAAATAGAGTTTATCTAATAATTTGAATTTTTAGTTATAAAATATGGTAAAGTGTTATAATGGTTTTACATTTACTTTTGGTCAAATCGATATTACAGTAACGATGGTGTAGCAGTAAATAATATTTATTCTAAGAGTCAATTTGTAGATAAACTTGAGATGAACTATGAAACACTATTATGGTAATGGTATCTTAATCGTCAATGAAGAAGATTTCAAAATAACTACGTCATTAGTAACTCAAAGTCACAAAACTTCATAGTGGAATTTATATTCGATGAAAATGATGGAAACTTTTGAAATAAGGACAGATATTTTCTATGACTGGTTAATTTTTTTAACTATTATGTAATGTTATAACTAACTTCCGCGTGATACCCGCTACACTTTTGCAGAGATAGTGATTCGGCGATGGCAACAATTTTAGGGCAAAGTTACATTATTCATGTACTTACAAAGATATGTATGAATTTAATGTGTGTTGTGATTAAATTGCTTGCTTACTTGTGAATTATTTATAATGAATTAGATTTCCATATCCAGATTTAATTTCAAACATTATTTAATCCATCACATATAATAGTATGCACTAAATAAATCGAAATCGATCGCAAATGAAGATAATGTAAATGTGGCCTTTTTTAAATCAATTTTACTAGTTTTAGCGGTATTTATATGAATAATATAGCTCATTAAGCCACATTTGCTCTAAAATCTGCAAAAATACATTATTGTAGAGTAAATTTATTAACCTAATCAGTATAGTACAATTATGTTCAATGCAGATGTGGAATATCAGTAAATTTTGAATTCACTCAGATAGACTGCGAGAATTAATTATTCCACAGTAATAAAATTTGATGTCTATAAACACTAATAAATCTATTTAAAATATTGATAGCCATTGTTTAAATATTTCCGTTACAAATATAAACAATTAATACATTTATTATAAACAATGTATATATTTAAATTTAAAAATGATTTATATTTTATAATAAAAGATATGATAATAAAAACTTTAGATGACCACTTTAAATTTTCTTTAAGCCCTCATAAAACAGCCAATGAAATATGTCTTTACTACTGATTTATACGGTTCGGTAACGTTTTTACTTAATAATATGTGTATTTTATTGGATAGTCAATTTAATAGAATTCGGAATTTTAAAATGTGTGTTAATTAATATGATGGCTTTTTGAATAAAAGTTAAGTTTCGTATGCGATAAGTGTACATACTGCAACTTTATCATTTTTCAATAAATTTTACGGTGACACGTAGAAGTGAAACTAAGCGAGGGTCCTGAGAACACTGCCAATTTTCCAGTGGTACACGTAATCAATAAACGTTAGCTGCAACGACAAACAGCCTGACATCTCGCTAAAATATTTCCTCTCCTCGAATATTGGACAAAAGCACGCAACTAAGACATTTGTTTCTTCTTCAGAAAACATGTTGTTAAGACACCTTACGTATTTAATATAAATCCGCAACCCTAAAGGTTAATTAATTACGAATTAATTTAATAAATAGTCAAGCAATATTACTTAATTATAAATCCAAGGATTTATATAACATTGTCACGATAGTCTTACAACCAAAACACCCATTTGATGGTGTTATTATTATGAAAGTTAACAGATTTCATGAAACCATTTATAATTGTCGCATCATTGGCCGAATGCATAAATTTAATTATTGAGCAATTTCTCGACAGTGGAAGTTATCAAGTATCGCAATTGCATAAAGATAATCTAACTTTAACTGAAAAGCTAGGTATTAATTACGTGAGTAATTAACTGGCAACTTATTATTATCATAAAATGACCTATCTATACTATTAGAAATGGATAAATCTTCATACTATAGAGATCCATATATTTTGTATCGAACGTGATAAAGAAAGCATTTAAAAAGGTGCTGATAATTTTAATACTACGAAGAAGACAAGGACTTGATTAGTTGGTCTAATTTAATATACCTGATTGAAAGAAATTACATCAGAACAGCAAAAATAACAGAGAGAATTAATGCGTGAACAAAGAAACAAAGGAATATATTTATGTTTTAGTATATCCACCGGTGGCTAAAAAAAGTAGAAAATTTGGTGCTGAAGAGTACGAACTGGAATGGAATAACTGATTTTTTTAATTTAAAATGTAGAACTAGATGCTTAGTAAGTTAAAAATTTGACTAATTATGTTGGGAAGATAACTCTTTGCGTTCCTAACATGCATATACTCAAATTTCAAAGTGGGCATGGTAATAAACTTGTGTGGACAATATAACTTTAAAAAAGAAGAATAAAGCAAAAAGTACCTAAGAAGAAATTTGTACGATTGAATAGTTGATTAAGTGTTCACTTCTTTTTAATATTTTTTTGTAATTCATCAGTTATCGTGAAAAAGATTTGAAGTAATAGCGAAGAACGAGTCCCCTCACTAATTTCAGTAAAGCTTAGTGGTTTATCGCAGCACATAGTACAGGTTAGGGAATGTCCCTTCGTTGAAGCGGAGTCTCTATGCACAGAACTCAATTAACCGCCGGCTTTATGATAACCTTGTAATTGTCTATGTGTTAATAACGCCATAATTTATTCATCCACCCTAATATTTGCTAGTTATAGTTAGCTGAATGCGCTGCAAACTAATTTATAATCCGACGCTCTGTTTATTTATTTTACTATCCGTGTTGATGAAGGTAGAGTGTGTTAAGTAACGCTGCGATGACTTACCTTTAATGAATGCATATTTCTAGACGGTATGGTATAAATGCCTGACCTAGATCTGTACTAATATTTACTGCTTTTTGTCAAAAAGATACCAAGAAATTTATTTCATAATTAATCATACAGACTAAGACTGGCTGCGTCTTACAACCATTTACAATGCATTGACATTACTGATACAATCTACCCGTATTGTAACAGTATTGATTTTACACGACCTAGTAAGCACTGTTTCTCTTTTCACTGGGAGAATTTATAAAACCATGAAATTTCAAATATATTTACACTATAAATACATATACAAATTTCAAAATTTTCATAAATTTATTTTGTCGAAAAACAAACATATTATTACCATAAACATATATAATAATATATATATTGGCCTATTATTTCCTTTTAAGTATAATATTTGTCTTTCCCCGCGATGATATTTGTTGAAGAAAAAGATATTATTGAGAAACGCTGCATTAATCGATTATCAAAAGGTTATACTTAGACACTTAAATGGCTAAAATACGTGAACCAGGTATTAATTATTGGAGTAATCATTTAATTCATCGAAAGAAATTCTCTTTGTCAAATTTATGCATATTATTTCATAAATTAAAAAGATGATCAAGTTGTGGTTAAATATACATTAAGCTTGGTTATCTCTGATAATATACAATATTTAATGTTTTATCACTTATTTATTATATTCTGATAGATTTAATATGATAGTCGAACTAAATACTCAAAATTCATATTAGCTTAAATGATACAATTTGACACACTAGTGCATAGATTCCCAATATTTTTGACCCAACCCTCTTTCGAAGAAAAAGAATATTGAAAATTATTTACCACCCCTTTTCTCGCATTTTAGTTTTCATAATAGGGAGCTAGCGTCCTCCAAATGCTTACAAATTTATAAGATTTTCTTTTTTTTTAGCTCGCGTAATGTATTTTTTTATTTTCTTCTACAAAGAGTCAGCACCTACCAGATTCCTGAACCCCTCTTGACTATTTAAGCGCTCCCCAAATCCTTCTGAATCCACTACCACCCTTATAGATGGCCTTAGCACTCACCAGATGATACTCCCACTTTAAAAATCTATGTATTAGTACAATAAAAAAATATCAAATAAATATTGATTTTAATACCTTTTGTATTTCAGAGACAAGCTTTAATAAATTGACAATATATTTCGCTTTATTCTATGCATTCTCAGAGGTACACTGAAGCTTAAAGTTTTTATATGATGCTCTATACAGGATATTGAAACGGTGCTAGATTCCGATCATAGTCTATGATTCTCTAGTGACTAGGGTCCAAGAAAGGGATAGCCAACGTTTCAAGTAAGGAATCAAATTCAGAGTATATAAGCAAAATAAATAATGTTCAATTTGGGTCAATACAAAACTTTGTTGAAAGAATAATTATAATATAAGCATTTATGAATTATAATATTATAACAATATTAAATCAAATATAAAAAGATCTTGTTTTTAGGAAGAAAGCATTTAAAGTTCTCCATTATTCCATTCATAATTAATATAGAATATACTTATCCAATCGAAATTATTTAACGTTAGCTACAACAAAACAAAAAAATTAAAAGTTGCTTTTCATAGACTTCTTACGTTAACTCGTCTACGTGTATTATTTGCTTATACGGAAAACTAATGAACGAAGGAAACGTAATATAATAATTTTCATAGATACCATACTATCTACAATATAATATTGGTTATGAATTATTACACACAAAATAAACTTCTACGGAGAATATTCACTACAGTATGTTTTATATTTTTTACTATCTGATTAAACTGAAATAATTTAATTAAAGACGCGTTTTCTATCATTCAGAAGCCGTAATACTTTTGAATTTATGAATAAAATAGTTTTGAAATGCCACTTATTAGCAAATATTATAATTAAAAATCTTTTTGGAATATTAAAAGTGTAGTGATATACGTGAATTTTCAGTAATTATTATATCCATGCATTTTATGCATTATATCAAATTACTTGACAGACCACTAGTAAATGTTATTTAATTGTATTTGTTACAAAAATATACATATTTTTTTAATTCATTCGTAATAAAAACATTTGTCACAACATAAGTGTTAAATTATGTAAAACTGTAAGAAAAATTAGCTTTTAAATGAATCGTTTATTATCCTAAGATTGTTTCTTTTTTTTTTTTAATTCAGGCTATGTGTTGATGAGTGAAATGTATCATATACTGACATACAGTAATATTTACTCCAAAAATGGAACATGTAAAAGCTTCCCAATTTAAATGCAAAGACAAAAATAGTATGAAAACTTATCTTAAAATTGTGTTAATTGAATAAACCCGTTAGTATTTTATTGAATTTAAAAAAATATATGTTTCGCAATTGCAACTATAAATTGATATCATAAAATATCAAGATAATAACGAAAAGCAAAATTCAAAAGTGAACTATGAAAGAATGTATATTTAAAGAAAGCGAAATAAAAAAGAAACAAATAAGAAGTGAAATTCAAATACGCGTGCCGATTTTGACAGCACATGATGCACTACTAGCGCATTTGGCTTGTATAAGTACATAAATGCAGGGGTGGAAAAGCTTGGTAGTATCGAGGTGGTAGTTGGCAGTTCATGAGGAGGCATTATCTCGCTCCTGCAGACTTGGGCAGATGGTGCTGTGACCTCAGATCGGAGCTGGAGAGCTTTCATTAGGAATCGACGCCACAACCAATGATAGAGATGAGAAAGCTAAGACAACGTATAGCTTAGTAAGTGCAATGATTAGTCAATCACTTTTGTCTACTACATGGAAATGTTTATGTTGTAGCTCGTATAAATTTTCACCAAATTTTAACAATGACTTAAAGTTATTGATTTATCATCAATTACGTGTTTTTATGACAGAAACACACAAACTACTTAAGATTTGTGTCTTTCTTATAAAATGACGATACTTCTGATCAATAAAATTTTCTCGGTATAGTATTTTCACGATAATATTATAATGCTGGACTAAATTCGTTTATTAAGATATTCATTTATAATTAAGTTGACATACAAAAGCATTTTACTATGTTGTAAAATATTGAAACGTAAGAATTTGTTACGTTGTTATTTTAATACTTTTTAATTCTTCAAAATAATGACAAAATAACTTCTATCAATTATAACGTTCACATTTTTTATAAAGCATATATTTTAATGTGTATGCTGTGGAGATAAAACAACTTAATGGATAAAAAAAAATGAAAGCAGAATTGATCAAAATTGTATATTATTCACAAAAATGCACTTACAATGTGCGGGTTCATATTTTCGTTCGTTATTATTAAAAATATTTATAAAATTCAAAAGGTTGCTAAAGTATCGATTTCATATAAATAAAGTTTACTTCACGAAAGTTGAAATATAATTGACAATAATAATAAAATATCATTTTAAAAATAAACATTACAAGATTATATTCTTTATATATATTATAAATCAATTATTCGTATTTTTCCCTGAAGTGTATTGTAAAGATGTCGGCTCCGTAAGTGGAGTGCATGGATCTCTACAACATGATAGATTATTTTCACGAGAACTTGTCGTCAGGCAATTTTTTAACTCATTCGGCAACCAGTCCTGTATTTTGAATTTAATTTTTGAATCTGATAGATATGGAAATTGGATCCGCAATCTTTACTTCTGAGAGGCGTATCATTCATCACACATTTTTATGAAATCTCATGTAAAATATCATTCAAATTTACTCAGTTTCAGTTGACGTTTTTTATTATTTAGAAAACGTATATTTACTTAATAATGCATTATAAAGTTATAATTTGGCTTCATAATAATTTCATTTTTGTTCATGTCAACATAAAAATTATCAATATTTCATTTGAAATTAATAAGTGTCTTCTGAAGATTTTGGTTTGTACTAATGTTTTAGAATATTTTTTTTTAGAAAAATTCCGAAATTAACAGATCAGGTTATGTAATTTTTGAGATATAAAGAACGTGTGCCGAGATATTCATATCATCCCTACAAAAAGTTGAGTAATCCCCGAGATGAAAATCTTAAGATTACTTTTCGCAGCGATAACATTTTGAGATTTAAGGCTTAGTTTTCAATCAACTCAAATTGGATGGAAAACTTTACATTTATATTGGTATCTCTCAAGTGTCAAAGAGATTTTTTCCCACCATGATTCATTTAACCGACAAGATTTTGTAAAATTATCCGCAAAAGAGTATCATGTCGAATTTACGGGAAGAAAAATCAAAGAAAATGGGTGATAGGACTTTGCTATAATATGCAACTGAATGTTTTAAAGCTGCATTAAAAAAAGTTAAGCGCCCTTTATGTATTGAAAAAATCATATTTCCAGTTATCTATTTGTTTTTATTTAAATAGAGGTATTTTTTTTTACTATCGAAAATTCAACTAGTTAATGTGTTTAATGCATTTTATGTTTTATAATATATAGAAACAAAAAGAATATTCGAACACTCGATTTAACATTTGTTCTCAGTAAATATGTGTTTACGATATCATTTATAACTTACATTTAATTGCAACATCTTTTGTTTACCAATATTTTTCAAATAAAAATATTCTTAGAAAATAGCTGTATTTAGAACTTTAAGCCATATTCAATTCATTGGACTCGTATTACTAGAAGTAGAAGAAAATGGTATATTATTGAATGACCTATTTGAAACTTAAATAACTTAAGACAGATAATTATTGTATACATATTTGCAGAAGTAGAATTGAGCTTATTCGTCAACTAGAGTAAAATGAAAATGTGACTGATGATTCAAGATCAGATTTATCAAACTAATTTGCTTTAAATTCTAAATTATTTAAAATCAATTTCCATCAAGCACCATCAGTCGAAAATATTAATTAATTAATTTGCTTTATTTAAAGATGTATTTTTTTTTGATAAACCCTACTAAAATTTTAGATTTGCACGTTTTAAATTTTCTATTAAGCGATTCCTATTATTTATTATTGATAAAATGACATTTAATATTGCACCGATTTTCTCTGTAGTCTTTATTAAATTTAATACGATGCAGCTCTGTTTGAGTTTGTTCAATATTCATATTAATACTAAAATTTTCATAGCGCCTGTAAAGCGGTGAATATTATTCGATGGAATGTTCTAATTATGATTAACACACCCACCACTAGCGTTCTCTGACCACCATTAGCATGAGCTATGAAATGTTGGAAGGCTTGGAAGGCTTGGAATAACGTTGTCATCATGACAAAGGTATTATCTTTGAAAGCCAAACCGTTTTTTATGTTCCCACATGCAATTCTGAATTTAAAATAATAATTTGAATTATTGTTTGTTAATATCGTCATTTGTCATTTTAAATCCGTTTTCTGGATGCCAATCTTAGAGACAGCTCTCAAAATATTTACTTTAATGTTTTTATTCGTCTATTATTTACTTTAATTTTATATGATTATTACATATACGATTATACTCTACAAGTTTGTTTATTTGCAGATTTAAGAATTATTCTCTTTAAAATATGTCAATTGAAATCATATTAAATTGCTTCTTGAATAATACTAGCATAATTTCTAAGGACGCTTAATACTCGTTATATAGTAAATATAGGAGATGGAGACCAAATACTAGGATAACAAGCAATATTATTTTTGTCTTTTTTATGTTCTAATTTGTCTGTCGAACTTTTATATCAATCGTTTACATCAAATATTGAAAATACACTAGGAGTATATTTTTTTATTTTATAAAGACATAAAATAAAAGACGTGTATAAATTGTCTGATATCATATGAATAAAGTTATTTTAAATATTATATCATATAAGTTAATATTTTTGAAAATATAATTTTAGTAACTTGTAATTAATTTAATACCTACTCGATACGTATACTTTTACACTTAAATTATAAAAAAACTGCCAAAAATCCATTTCGCTGTAGTAAATATAGCTGCTAATGTGAAACAGTGAATTCCACGTAGTTTGATTGCACGTGTACAGTCAAAAATGCATTTAATTTTTAAAAAAATATAAAAAATGTAGTTTTTTGTGAAACGTCACCTAGGCAACGCTAAATGTTCAAAAAAAATCTCGACGCCGCATTATGAAGCGAAAGAATTTAATTTGAATCAAAATAGCGTCACTGGCAGGTAGGCGATGGCGGCCACTTTCAGCCGCCACATTATTTCAGTCGGTTTATTTACACGGGCAAAATGCGAAATTATGAAATGGCTCCGGTTGGAGCGGGGGAGTGAAAGTTGTCATACATGAAGGATCACACGACGCCAAGCTGCAACATTCATGCCAGTCAGCGAAACGTCGCGATGCGTCGTCTTCCGGCAAGCCCAGAGGTACAGTCACCGCAAATTCTTAAATTATCAACATGAATTGCATTTCATATAAAAATAATATATTATAAAGTACATATTATATTTAAAAGATCGAACATATTTCACCATAATATTAGTTAAGAAGCCAACAAATAAAATAGTAACATACATAAATAATGGTTTCGTTATTGTATATTATTAGCACAAATACTCTGATTTTATCTGAGAATCATGAGTTTGATGTAGATACTGGATATTATATATTAATACAGGGGAACACAAATTGTTCTATCAAGAAATTTTAGAGATCAATCGAGCACAGCTATTGAAACTGCCATTATTGAATGATCAGCTAACGTTCCCCAATAGTCCATTGCTATATCCAATAACTTATTAGTAAACGTATGTATAA
>JAGVSQ010000783.1:0-34507 GCA_022683975.1 Rhyacophila evoluta
ATTGTGGACAAACGAACGAACGAACATACATATTTTGACTTTTATATATTAGATATTTTTGCTGAAAAACATAAATTCACTTGTAAAATTAAATGAACTACGTCTTTTATTATTTTTTTCGGATAGATATTAGATATTAATTAGTATACAATTATCGAATTGATTGGTTGATGGTGTTTACATGTGTTATATAGTTGATCTGGCTTCACAGCGTTCTTACTAAGTTCAACAATCTTTCTCTGCATCATTTTTAGCACTTATCTTAGAAAACAGCCAATTGCTATTCGTTCGCAAAATATCTATTCGCACGAATATACTCCAAGATTGTATTTTTACATAGCACAGTTATAAATGGTATGCGATTTTACCATGTCGTCAATTTACACCCATTTTTGCATTTCATGTGCTATATTTTGATGGCGATATCGTAAATTTTCGCAGAAATTTTTCAAGCTCGAAATGTAATGTTAGATAGGTATATAAAGAACCTTATCTTTACAATGAATGTTATTTAATTTAATATTGTAGTAGTAATCTAAGTCTAAGGCCGAACATTTTGTTTTTTTGTTTTGTTTTTGTGAAATGATATAATTTAGACAACAGCCGAGCTATGACTGTCCGTTAAATACTACGCTAACACATAATAACGACTTGCTTGCTGGTGGAGATATTAAAATAATAGAAACGAATAGTTCGTAGCCGAGTTTTAACAATATTTACGAGACCGGATAAATATGATAAGTTCTCGCAATACACTTTATATGTCCACTCCGTATACATATATAAATTTTCATCTCTGAATGAAAATTACATTTTTTCACACACAATTTTTATCTTGCGTAATTTTAAGTGTATTTCGAAATTGGAAAAGTCGACTCGAATATATTTATTTCATTTCATTGAAAATTTTTATTTAGCGGCTTAAATTAAACTGTTTATAGTATCTATTTTTTGTTATTTTATATAATATGTTGACGTACGTGTGCTTTAGAGTAAATATGGTTAAATTTTTTAGATTTTCACTGAGTTTTAGTGATGTATACAAGTCTATTTTAAGAATATAAATGTTGCCTTATACTCTTATGGAATCACTGCCTTTTCAAAAATTAAAACAAATACAATTTGAATAACCGTGTTATGTTTATATTGTGTGTAAATGTTTTGGTGTATTTTAATGCAACTTAAAATCAGTGTATTCAATCTAAATACGATTATATTTTAATTGAACTTATACTTAATAAGCATAAAATATCTTACGTGGTAAATATTGGTAATCCACGAACCTTCATATTTTTCTTTTACTTTTTTGCATTCGGAAGGAAGCTTTGTGAAAGAAAAGCTCTGACCCTCGTTCGGTGTCATAACAGTCAGCCAATGACAATGGTGGCATCCTTTGTGAGCTTCCCCCTCATTTTATGATGACTGGCGTTTTTCCATATCCATTCTCTATCACTTTCTTTTGTCTCGTAGTCGCACCATCCGGCCACAGAGGAATAGGTGAAAATAAAACTCTCGTAATATCCACGGAAAAAAGACTTAAAATAATAAATTTCTCTGCATATGGTTTTATAACATGTTAAATTGAAATGCATGTATCAATATTATTATAAACTAGTGCATTTATTTATTTTTTTGTAGTTTGATTACATTTTAGCGTCAGGGTCAACTCTTCACGATATTATTGTTCATTTATCTCTTGACAGTTTTTCCATAGACGTCTATAGACGTCGAGAAATGGGAAAGATTAAAAAAGATACTGGATTTACAGACGGTCATTTATGATGGAACTATGTGAACATTTTTATGTATCCGCTGTTTACTTGGTGGTAATTCATAATTCATTTTATCGAATGAAACGCGTGTCCTACAAGTAATGTAATTCATATATAATAGTTTTACAAGAAGTAAACAATTTTACAATATGTATATTCAGTATTTTATGTGCATTTTGAAAAGTCAGTCCGCCTGGGTAATTGGGTTAATAAGCGCGCTTCTAGAAACTAAAGATAACGATTTAAAATTCCATAAATAAATTGAGCGATTGGTTGATTACTGATTGTCGTAAAAAAACCATTTGTTAAGTTGTATATTAACATTCATATAAATATTATATACATCGTACATCATAGCAGATAGTGTTAAAAGCCATCCAAAAATATCGGTGAATATTTGTCGCATCAATTATTTCTTATATTTATTATTTATTGTGTATTACAGTTAACTCGTGTTGCTGTCAAATCGTGTGGTTCATGTTACAAGTCAATGTTTATTATTTTTAACGACGATCTTATTTTTGTCGTTTACATTATGCTGTTGTTGTTCGTGGATAAGTTACATACGCATCTTTTCCATGGGAGATATATTAGCGGATATATCCGACTGTGGCATTAATTCTCTCGCAGAGATGTGCTTATCGACAGTCGCTGGCGAATGTGCGTGTGAAAGCTCTCTAGCCTTTAATCATCTAGAGTGAAATACATTTCGGAAATCCACCCTTCTTCTTGGTAGACCGAACATTGCCGGGAAAGCATTTTATTCTTTGATCGAAGCTTACACCAATGCTAAGTTGCCATTTAGATTTTATAAAATTGTTTGACGGTTTCTATTACGAAATCTTCGCACATAAATACAATTTACATTTTTATATCTCTGTTCCAAAGTTTCCAAAATTACTTTATGCACTAGAAAAATAAAGCGTTTACTTCTTTTAAATGATTCATTTGTGAAATATACTACATACGTTTTTTGTCATGTAATTACTAAAATTAATTTCAACGTCATTAAATTTCTCGAAATTGTCGAAATATATACGATTTTGAATAGGTCGAATTTTCAAAAAAAAAAAAAATACTACAAAATTATCGAAATTCGCTTTGGTGACCGAGTTGATAGGGTTTTGAGATTGCATCAGAGGGAGCGAGCTTCCTGTAATTGCCCTAAATAAATAAATTAATATATTTAGGGCCTTATGCAAAAAAAATAATCTTTATATTATATACATCCATCTGCTTCACGTTCAGAGCGGATGTATAATTAGTTATATGGTTTGTAAAACAATATTTGAAAACATATTTACATGTAATATTATGATTCAGTATATTTCGATTATGGTGTTTGTTAATATCTGACAAAAGGCACGCGTGCTTCAAACATGTTCTACAAATAGCTCGACCACCCTTTAATTTTAATGATCAGGCCTCGGACATTCATTTATATGCCTATACATATTTAGCGAAATCCTCTTGAAAAGCATTGTTAGTAAATAATCATATTTCATACGAGAATGTATAATTATTTAAATTCGATGTCGTAAATTAAAAGTTATTCCCGTATCTGGTCGAGCTTAGATACGATAATTTGAATTACCTCTCGAAATGTAATGGAAATTTAAGTAGGATCGAGTGCCCTTTGTTTATATTAAGCCCATTTGTTTCGCCACAATTATGTGGTTCTATTATAATCTATATTCGTTCGTATAAAAGTTAACAATTTCGGAATATTATAAAACTTCACGGATGAAAGATTGCATATTATATTTATTCATCTTAACTTATTATGATCTAACTTGGTAATAAATGAACTTGATTTCTTTTTCGATCTTATTTTATTCTTTTTTTTTCTATTGTTTATTATAATCTTTTGGCAAATTTAATATAATTTCTGTTCGTAAAACAGTCGATTTTTGCTACAGGTTTGCGTATATGTTGGCAGAGAAAATGTGATATTTTATAATTATGTGGTGATATATAGGTTTATTTTGATTGGAAATTCGTACTTATGGTGTTGATGTATATATTTTTAAACATCTCTTCAAGATCGTTTTTCTGATTAAAATTTTCAATATCGAAACTACTTTTGTATACGTTTTCTTATCCTTTCACTGATTTGGCGGCTAATGCTATGTCTCTTTCTGTAAAATCTAGGCATTCGTTTGATTATATCTACCAACTTTCAAAGTGTACAAACCCTTCTGGCGGTGGATACGTATCTCCTACCCCTGACACGTGACTTCCTCGATCAAGGCGTATTGTCAAAGATTAAGGATTCTATGCATCTTTATATCAAATATGTTCAGTGTATCCTCGTCGTTTATCACTATACTGTCGATGTCAAATTGGCGCAACTACGCAATTTATGTTTTTAAATTTGAATAAACAGCAGAAATGAAATCCTTTTAATTAATAAATCACGCTCATTCCCTGTATTTTTGAAAATTAATATGATAGTGACATGAAAATGATATTATGGATTTGTGTTTTATAAATATAAAACTGTCAATTATCTATGAAAACTTTATCCTAAATATTACGCGATAAAGTACGACGCTGGTTCTCTCTCTAAATATTTAATATTAATGTATGAAATCGAAATAGATTTAGATACCATTTGAAAAATAAATACAATCTATTATATATATATATATATTCATATAAAATAAAATGAAAATGGCACAAAGCAGTGATATTTTTTCACTCGTTTGTGGATATTTTGAAACTTATTTTTGTTTATAATTAATTTTATTAATTTTTCAAATAATAATATGTAGTAAAGTCCTGTTTATTCCGACACATTAGTTATCGCCATAGATAAATATCTCGATTGAACGCGAGCCTGTTTTACAAATATTTTTAATCCAGTAAGCGATTTGGGAATAAGTGTGGCTGTTGCCACAGATTAACAAAATGCACCGATGACACTTTGCAGATTGTATTAACCCGGTTTCGCCCCTTGGGAATCCGATTTGTTTGGCTTGTTATGTATATTACTAGAAAATTTTGTTCTTTAATATTTATAATTAAACAATCATCCATCAGTGGTGATAAGATTAAATCAAACTAAATGCTGTTGACTCAAATATGTATATATAATATTGTAATATATACACATGTAAATCATGTATACGTAAATATACATGATTACATGTAAAGTGAAAAATATTTAGGGCGCGTACTGCGGATATCTCCAGAAAGCCTGAACCCTGTTTGACTCTTTTCCCGACCAGTGGCTTTCCAGCGTCCTAGAACGGCATCCTGTAAATGGTATGTTCTGGTTGCGTACCGTTTACAGGATGTACGCGGAATCAAAGGATGCTGGCATAACCTCACAGGGTCCAAGAATATTGTCTGATATGATTCTTAAAATTTTAGATTCGTCTTATTTTTATAGACTACCGCGTTATATATTAACTCATAAATCATGAAAAGTATTACTTATTAAGTAATTAATGCACGTCCACATATTAAAATATTAAGCATTCAATAAGCTTGTCGCATTTATGAACTTTTATGCTATGGAAACAACAACTTTTGTTTAGAATGTTTTATTCATATATGAAAGCAAATGAGTTGCTTCATTAAAATATCAATAGTAATGTGAACTGTAAAAGTTCTATCAGTCAAACAGAACGTCAGAAGTTGTTACAGTCTGCGAGTTACAATTAGCACTATTATTCGAGAGCGCATAAAGCTAAAAATCAGAAATGGTCAACCGTTATAATGCAAATGTATTATCGAATTATCTCATATAATAATGTGATTAGTTAATTTTGATATATTTAATGAATCTTGTTAGTTTAATATACCTACGAGTATACGTAAAAGGTCAAATTTTGTCAAATGAATGACAGTACATAATTATGTCTGCCAACTGCTGTATTATGGTTTTCGTGGTTTTCCAGAAACACGAACGATTATTTATTTGAGTGAGTCCTGATATCGCAATATGATTATCCTCAGTATTGTATATTAGAATTACACCACACTCCGGTTGATAGGTTTCCTACTAAAATAATAATGTTCTGGCGAGGCGAATTTAATGCAACTGTGTTATAAGTAGCATATTGTACGAACTCAGTCGTTTTCTTGACCTGGTTTGAAAATATGCGCTTCGAATACTAAACATTGTGTCCAAGTATTTCATTGCATACATAACGGATTGAACATCTGATTTCAATGTTTTCATTCATATTGGATTAAATATATCCAGAGCATAAGGAACTGCGGTATTGAGTTTTTATTTTGGCTGCAATACATATTCGAAGGTTGCAAGAAATATATTTTTATTATATTCAGCTAGAAATGAAAATAAATTGAAATAATCGGGGTCATTATTCATGATTGAAGATTCGCCTTATGTTCTAGCAGTATTGATCAAACTTTGCTATATGGAAGTTTCAAATAGTTTTGAGTTTACAATTAATTTGTATCAAGCATATTTAGTTCATAGTTTTGTTAACTAATTATCTGGTTTATACAGTCAGTGCTATTATACGACAAATTAATTATAGTTTATTTAGTGTGCCCTTTTATTTATAATTTCTTATAGATGCTTTCATACTACGCTATATAATTATTTAAATTTGAAGGAAAGTCCAACGGAATAAGATTCCAGAATCAGAACTATTTTTAAATAACCTTTAGAAGTAATCATCATTTTCAACGCTCTGCGACATTTTGTTTGTAAAATTTTAATAATTGATTTTGGTGACATTTAATATTAACTTCGATAAACCGTTCACTATATTGGGAATATTAATATATTTATGGGAGGCCAAATTATAATGTTCACGGAAATACTTTTCTAATGGCTGTTTTTAAATGTTCGCTATTTCTGATAGACATAAATTATAACGGCGTCACTACCGCGTCGTTCGCAGTTTGAATTTGGATGTATTTTGTGATAATTAATTAAGTGCGCCACCCCTAATGCTCAAGAACCTAGTTTCGCTTCGTTTCGGTATAGTAATGTTTATATTTTGTTTCTATATTTAATTTTTTTGTACATTATAATGATCGAATACATTAGAAAAATAAATAAACATAAGCCAATATAAATTGTCTAAAATAGAAAAGTATTATCAATTAAAACATCTAACTGAGCCTACATATATGTCCGTAATCCACATAACATAAAATTAAGAAATAAATACCCAGTATTGTTGAAATTCAGGTACTTTTATAACGCGTACAATTTATTCCAATTATTTGAAGTCACAGTAAATAAGCTTCTACCAACGAGCTATATGTGAAACTTCTGACTTAAAATCAAAGAATTTCATCGCTTAACAAACAAAAAACGCTGTGGATTTAATGTTTAATAATATTAATATTAATATTGATATGCCATAACATGTACATCACTCGCCGTGCTTGAGAGGGTCAGTGGCTACTGATCACTGGTGGTGTTTGCATGCAACATGTGCACGTTAATTTAAATGGCAAGGCAGACTGATATTAGGTTGGTAGTGTGAAAAGATACTAGCTCATTTCCGTAAAAATAATGTGCTGAAATGTTATTTCTGGCTTTCAGCATCCTTATGTTTCGCTTCAGGGTGAAAGTGTTGATTTACCTTATATATATATACATGTATTGTATATATATTGTACAAACCATCACAGGCGTACAGTATGGTTGTAGCGTTGTATCTCTTACAAACTTTGATACTGCATTAATTTTCTCGTCGACTGTGCTTTCACTCCCTATAGTAGGTTATCGCGAACTTTACGTGGTTTCTAGTTCGGGAAAGCTCCGCCAAAAGCTCTGCTTTGATATTGCCACTTGCAGCAGTGCTTACTTTCAACTCGTAAACGAGTCACAATAAATACACTGAGTGTTATCAAATACCATTCTGTGTCCATTATGTGAAATTTTTTCGATGTAGCCAAACTTAAACATTTTTATATGATATGATGGAAATTTTGTGTTGGACGATTTGGTAAAATGCGGCATTGTGCATATATTAAAATAAAATGTCTTCATTTTTGCAGCTTCATTTCTGTTGTGATGTAGCTCCTACTGAATTTTGCCACTGAACAGAGAATATTTGAATATTTATATAAAATATAATTTATTTATCTAATCATGTTTTTATCACTGTATTCTTTTCACATACCTACTACGCAGTCATTAGACAGTAGGCAAATGCGGTGACTTATAAGAACATCTTTATTTTAAGTACTTCCTCGACATATGCCAACTTGATTTACTTTTGTTTCTGGTCATTACAATCTAGGAAGATGTGCAATTGTAATGTTCTATGGATAGATGTTGTACAGGCACTTACTGCTAGATTTTTAGTCTGAGTCATGCAGCAGTTCATTTCAAATTTTCAAGAAAGCTTTTATTCGGTTGCCTGGAAATGTTTTATTCAAGATATCATATGAGCCTACAACCATGTCCCTGTATCTATAATATTGATGTGGCAGAGAATAAAATATATACAATATGTTGAAGTTATATATGTAGTGGCCTGCTAGAAAGTGCGATAACCGTACATAATTGATGGAACATTTAATTTGAAATTTTTACTAAGCTTCCTCACGTACCACATTATGTTGGCATCTATTTCGATAACCTGTTCACCGTAAACTATCATTTAACATTATTTATATGCGTTTTTTTGTTGCTACTAAATTTTATCCGGTTAAATGAAAAATATTCTTTAGTATACATACATATATTATATATTTTTAATATGCAAAAAATTTTTGGCTTCAATATTTTTTACTACCTTATTATTTTGTGGTCATCGATGTATGGGTCTAATTCATGTTTCACTTGAATCTATGTTTACTAGAATAAAAACCATGGTCCTTTTTTGTGTTGTTAATGCATCTTTTACAAACGTTCCCTCGCCCCACATGATATTGGTACTATGATTTGACAAAACTACTAAATATATATAATAATAAAATACATTTTTACTTAATAGAAAACCATTTGGTAAAGCTTGAAATTTTTTATTGATCTGTATTTTGCTATTGATATAGTACTTAAGTCAGTTGCATTATGTTTGATTAATATTGGTAGTGGTTTGAATTTTATTAAAACCTTGGTAAAAATTTTAATGTTGATTTCAATGAGGGGGTCAAAAGCAAAAACGTCACTATTTTTCAAATTCATATTACAGAAAGTCATGTAATTTTTATATTGGATCAATGAATATTTGAGTTTAATTAACTTGTTATAGATATTATAAAAGTTCATGTATTAAACGTTAGGACTCATTGTAATGATTTTATTATTAAAGTGGCGTTTTTGGTTCTGAGCCCTTCATATTTTGTAATTTATAGCATGTCTTACAGATTTATTACCCCCTTTTGATTTTCAGTCGGTGTTTTACTATCGGAAACGATTTGAAGCTTTTAACTAATAAAGCGTAATTTGGTATGCAAAATAACCTCTTTGAAAGTACAAAGCGATTTGTTTGCGAAAGCATCACATAACCTGAGTCCATATAAAATAACTGTAGCAAATTCATTTAATGTTGCATAAGAAAACGAAAATCCGCTCTTCTATGCATTTTTAATGGTTTTGTTTTACTGCGCGTTCTTGCCTCCTTTTTGCATTTCTTACTTTCTTTTGTAAAACTTCGTGCAGCAAAATAAACACGAGGCAAGGCATGGCCGTACTGTTATTTCGTACTCTCGTACGAAAACTAAAGTTAAAGTAAAATAATAATAACGTTTATTTTCGCGTGCTTAATTTATATTATTTTACAGCTTTCTCTCCATGAACTTTTAAAGAAATTTAAATTCGTTGGCGGGTATTAAAGTGTTTAAAATTTAAGAAAAGTTGTATGAAACAATCTTTTGCATGCAGAAATAAAGAAAAAACTTTTCGTTTTTAATAAATGCAGTTCATCCGCAAACCGGCACATTTATATGTCAACTTGGCAAATTTTATCAAGTTTGTACCAATTTACAAGGTTAAACCATACACACGTTCCACATACTTGCTCTCTACGGAGTAAGGTAAAATCGTAATTATTCCGTTTTAAATTACTAATGTTGCCTTTTTGTGACGTGAATTTAAACTTAATGTCGAACATAGGCGATTGTCATAAGTTATAAAGCAGTTATACATAATGATTAAAATAACTCGTGAATATTATTATGATGTTTCATATGTTTACAGGCGTAATGTTATTACAGTTATGCCGTGTTTATATGCTTAGAGTGCTTAGACCACTGGTATATCATTCACAATGGTTACGTATATTATGATTAATTATAGTTGCTTGTTTTTTGAAATAGTAAACATTACACAAAATACGGTAAAGACTATTTTTAAATCCAACAAAATTTAGCAAGATAAAATAAGCGTTGTTTTTGTAATATAACTTATAGCTAATCATAATGACTTATTCTTGTAACGGTTTTTATTTTTATATGAAGACTGTTAGACCCCCAGTTTTAGTAGCGAATAAGCACCATAAAATAATGATCGAATCGCATATTATCATTTGTTTTATTTAAATTATTTTTTATTGATATGGTTTTTTTTGTTGATATTAACTTTTTTTGTTTATTTGTAATATTTTTAGAAAAATGGAATACGAAAACTCAAACGCAAATAGTGTCACTGTTTGGCTTAGTTTTAGTTTGGATCGGAAAGTTTCATTAGAAAGTTGTTACATACAATTTGTGTTGCAGGGTGTAACGCTTACCTATTTACTTCTTGATAACATTTTCAAATATTTGCAAAGGTAAACTTAAAAGGGTTGCTCCTACTAACAGTTGTAATTAACAGTATAACGTGTACAATTATCTTAATAGCTTACTAGATCCTTTATTACTTTTGAAGTACAGAAGTCGTGTATGAAAATGAAACACATTTTCCAGTCCATTAAAAGCTCGAATCCAGCAGAGACCGCTTTCGGAATACACCATTGATATTTACTCTTACCGAACACGACTTAAGCTCAGTGTAGATTTCCATCAAAGCTACCAACACAATTACGGACCCGAGTCTGAGGAAACCTCTCTAATATCAAAGCTCCTTATTTATCGAAAGCCCCGAGTTGCATTCGGGTCTCGCTCCCTGAGTCAACAGAGCTGCAGACTGCCGCTGCACTTCGCTTTGGGATGCAATTAAGAATTTGCGCCGGTGCGGTCCGCGAACGTTCACCGTTCCTTACAATGTCAAAAGAGCTTTTAAATTAACCTTATTTCATAAATCGTTTTACGTCCGTTTGCCGTTCACTGAATCTCTGTGAATAATCATGATTTTTAAGCCCTCATTTGAAAGTTTTATTTCGCAAAAATAATTAAATCATATTAAATAAAAATAATAAAATACATTTACAATTGCCACAATATTGCATTGAGTAAACTATTACAACGTTATCGCACACTTTGATTGGTAAACAACGATATATGGATATCGATAGTTTTGAAATTATTACGTCTGGAATATTTTTGAATGCCATAAAAAATGAAGAAAAAATGTATGTAATTTAATAGGTCGAAAAATAATATATTATATTGTACTTAAAAAAAAAACAATCATACATGGATTTGCCGCTGTGGCGCTACGATTTCGAAAAATTCGTAGCAGCCAAAAAGATTATTCTGCATTTAAGTAATATGTGATTGTAAATAAACCTTATCCTAACAATATTGTTAAATACAGGCAGTGTTGATGAAATAAACGTTCCAGCTGATCGCTAGTTAGGGTAAGTAGAAAAAACCGTGAATTTTAGAGAGTTTTTATTCGAACAGTATATACGAGTAGATAACCGTTCAAGATCTTAGTATTTTCATATGTTATTTTTACTAACTCTGATCCCGTATAGGAAATTAATATGCATTTATATTTAATTGATTTTAAACTGTTATTTTCTATTGAAATCGTATTTACGTTGATATAAATCCATTATAATTCTGAGGAAATGTCTTGCAATTCTTTATTTTGAGCTTAGAATATTGACAACAGCTGCTTATGGGTTGAAACTCATCACTAAAACATTCGGTCCCAAACTAACAAAGCAAAGTTCACGTTCAATTTTCCATTAAATACTGAGATAGTGAGCAGTAGTATAACTGAGTTTGTTGGGAGAAACATTTTCAAACAAATGTAAATTATAGTTGTAAATAGAATCAATCAGCTTTTCGTTAGATACATAATAGGTATATTACTGAATTGTTTACCTTGACCCATATTTTTCAGAATATAATAATAGTTTTCAAAAATCTGATTAAATATATATTATTATATTGTTCAAGAATATTGACGGCTTTGAATGTTTGAACTAAAATACGATTCTACTGAAAGCTGAGGAATAGACATATATAATTATTGTGAAATCTCTTAGTCAGGCGTACGGGGTATTTTATTCTTACCGGGAAATTGCATTGAGCGTATGATGCCAAAAGCTAAATCGAATATGTGCGAGTAGAATTTAACTGTCAGTATGTGAATTGGAATATATCAGATTATATTACTGGCGACTGTTCGACAGACACCATTGCTTTTATTGAGCCAATATTTAAATAAACCGTAAAATTTAACCGCTTGTTAAATTTGCGAGCGGTCGATTATGTTTCCGGAACAAAAACACGATTTACAGACATTATGCCAAACAGCGTATTTACCACTCAATAAGGTCCCTGAAAATAGTTTGAAATATTTGTGAAAATGCTGTGCTAAATGCCATATAATATTTTACCTTGTGGATTTTTTTTTTCAATTTTGATACACAATTTTGGCACAAAACTATTTTGCTTTGAAGTGTACGTTTGCAAAAATAAAAATGGACATTACCTTTTTTTTGCATTTATAGAACGTCGTTGTTTTAAAAATTGTATTTTTTTAAATCTATCATTCCTTTTTTTTCCAACATTGTCAACATGCGGATACTAGCCCAGAGTAACCCTTGACTTTCAGTTATAACTCTCTAATTGTACAAATTCATATAAGTGTGCATGTGTACAATCATAAAATAATCAACTTATCAACTTGCAGGGTATTCTTTAAAATCTATGATTGCCGGTAAAATATATATATATTTAAAAGTCGAAGTTAAAATACTCTTAAAAATTGGAAAAACTTACGAACTTCTACAATCTTCAATCGCAAAAAGTTATAAATTAATCGAAATCGCCATTACTGCAATTATATAATATCATAATAAAATTTTTATAATGGTGCGACAACTCATATTTCTATCGATAAAACTAGTATAACTTTTGCGTTTTAATTAAATATAACCACTCCACCTCCATAAAAGTTTATTTCTACCTTGTAAACTTTCACTCCATTAATGCATAAATATAACGTTAAAAATTATTATTTAAGATATGTTAAAATATTTTTAGAGTACGCGCTAATTTTTTAATAATATTAATTAAAAATAAATAATCATTCCCATCAACCGTACGTGTGTGAAACTATACACTATCTTTGAAAGTTTTAGGAAAACACTCTGAGGTCATCGAGCTTTAATGCCGCTGAATCAACTGCTCGTAGACTTGTTGAAAGTGGAAGGGAAAAGCGAAAAGGGTCACATTCTGTAAATAAATCTCTTCCTTGATATTGCCTTCTGCGGGAGAGCCACTGCAGGTATTTTCAACTTTAAATTGTTCGCTAAGTACAAAAAGTCAAGAATGGAGTCTAACTGAAACTTATATTGCTCTATTTTGTAGACCTAAGCTAGTCAACTTTATGCCTAATAACATTGTGTTCATAACTGCTTTTTTATGTACATGTTAGATAACAATACGTTCATCGCTTTATGTATTTTTGAAAAGCCAAATGATGATCATATGATATGCTCTTTGATTAATTTTCTGAAAATCGTTTAGTACTAGCATGTTTGCAATAGTTTATTTACGATAGACAAGATAGGGTAATAAAATATGCTAAATTCGTTTGATAAATGCAACATTAGCACATTAATAAATACAAATAACTGTCTTCCCGTTCTAAAGCGAAATTTAGATTACAACTGTGACTCAACCACTAAGAGATATATATTTTTGCATCGGTACATTACTCAAGTATAATAAATGTAAGGTATTTGTATTATCAATTCACAGTAAAATATAATTTCGCATGTGCGTAAACTTTGCGGGGTCTATTAAGTATTCCGTAGTCATAATTCAATGTTGCAAATTATAATTCTGCCGAAAATTGCGAGAAAACGTAAATAAAAAACCGCAAAATGTTTTCAGCAGTTGAATTTTTTCACTGCAAGTCTTTTACTGTAATTTAAGCTGAAAATTTTTCAACGCGACAGTTGACATTTTGCAACAAACTTCCTGCGCGTTTTTATTTGAACGTTGCTAGAACGAAATATAACAGAACAATTTCATACATAAAAATATAAGAATAACTTCATTACTCTTATATTTTTTTCACAAATGAATAGCAAAAATTAAATTTATTTTATTCATGAGACAATACAATTAATACTCGTCTGTACTATACGAGTAATTGTTTGCTCTTTATTAGGCAAGTTATTAATTATTTTTTACGGGCATTTGGGATTGTGTAGTGGTATCACAAAGGAATAGGATCGGCAACGATGCTACACTAAAACTGCTAAATTGATGAACTTAAGATAAAGATGAGTAAAGTACGCAAGACCCAATAAATGTGATTTTTATTCACCCGATTTTGGTTGGGTGTATACCGGAGTCCTGATATATGATGAAGCGATCTACTTAAGTGACGAGAATATTTTGGGAGTTCATTTTTTTAAACTTAGGTTTTAACGTACTAAAGTCTCCTGAAATTATTATTATGATATGTATTTATTTATACACACTTAATATTTTAAACATATTATTAATCAATAAATATATATTACAATTTTTGTCATACACTGCGATAGTAATAATATACTATAATAAGCAATTGTTGGTAATAATTATCAATCGCTTTTAACTGTAATCATGACATGATATTTAAAAACCTTTGTCGAGACGCTTTAATCCTTACAATTTACTTTGTGACATCATATTGTTTATTGTCAAATTTACTTAATCAGGTTTCACTACTTCTGATTTGAAAATGTTTATCCTTAGATTTTCCGATGAAGTTTTTGGGCTTTTAATACGATGTGAATGCCGTTTTATTGTTTTTAAAATAATTCAATAACGCTTTCTTTATTTCAAATGGGAGTATCTTTGTTTCCTTTTGTATTTAATTAAATATCCCAAATTAAATAGATCCCTCGCCCCCGGGCGATGTCCATTAAATGGGTAGGTATCCTCTGCTGACCGTGCATTGTACTCACCGAATATTCCTACTACCTTTTCCTATAGAACACGGGTATAAAACCGATCGGTCGTAGAGCCATTTTAAGTCAATTGGAAACTTACTCCGTGAAAAGCTCAGATGGTTTTTAAGTAAAATTTTGTTAATACAGAATGCCTCGTCCTCTTTTTTAAATTCTGTCAACATTTCTACATTTTACCGTGTACCGTTTTTCTATAGCATACCAAAATAGTATTTAAAAAAATACTGACCTTAATTGTTTTCATCAACCGGAAACAATTTACTGTAGGATAAAAAAAGCATGAACGCTTAACAATTTCTTCAAGGAAAGTATGCAACTCAAAGACGATATAATCGATCGAGTCGTCCAATGGCACACACGATGATTATTACCTTAATTAATGCAATTAGTTTAACCATCGCTTAAACATTGAAATATATATATATGTGAAACAAGCGTTTATTGTCTTTATCATAATGTAAAAAAAACAACTATTAATCTTTTACATCACAATTTATTTCGAGTTTTAATTTGCAATGGCGCGTTAATTGAGCTTTTCAGTAGATATTTTTCTTTTCATAATGCATGCATAGTGCATACAAATAATATTAATTCCCTAAGTATTGATACAAATGAGCTCTTGCATATTCATATAAGTGGTTTTATTATTTATATTAGTTTTTTTTTCAACGATAAACTAAAAGACTTAAATTTGAAGCAACATAATACAATACATGGTGTATAATTTAGTGTGAGAAATTTAATTTTTACAAAATAATTTAGGCAATTTTGCATGGTTATTTACTCTCTATTTTAATTGATATGGAGCAAACAATGTAATGCATCAACACATCGAATTGTAATTTAATAATTATCACAAGTCAGTTGAATGTATTTCATTTATTTTATTTACTCGAATCTTCTAGCAAATTTAAATTGTGTAAATAAATATTGTATACCATACAATGAAACGTACTACACGCGTCAAAAAGGTTCAATACCCATATCCATAGAATATCGGCTACACGCTTTATCCATTTCACTTGTCTCGCAAAATGTGTAACAATGACCTGTGTTTTTCAATTCATTTAATTTGTACCGTGGATAAAGATATACGCATACCTAATACAGACGCGAAATCCGCAGTTTAATATTTTTGTGTCGGGCATATTTTTTTAAAAGAGCAGCGAATTTTCGAGCCGCCCACTTTTTTGTTACATAAAAAAACCAATTATTTTTAAAGGACTTCAAAACAAATTGATAACGCTTGTTTTTTTTTTTTTTGTAAAATGTCAAAATCACACACGAGTTGTTGAATTTCAAACTCATACTCCTTGAAACCGAATAATTGTTCACAAACGAGAAAAATGCTGCTTTATTTTCATCGTTTCAAACGAATTATGATTTTTCATATGCGATATCTAAAGTTTACGGATGCGAATAATTGTAGAAATATTTTACATTTCGGATTCATATTTTAACTTTTTTTTAAATGTTGGTTATCTACTCGCATTGTTATTCTCTCTATATATAAAAAAATCGATCTGCGTGACGGGACTTCTTTCGGTATTTATTTACGTTTAATATATTACATTGACGAATGTACCTATAAAGACATTTGTTACTGTGAGATAATAAGATAGGTATAAATTCTTCCGTTACGAATATTGGAAAGAAAACATTTATCGTTACAAATGTATTTTATTGTTGTACAAAATAATCCGAACGGAAATAAATACAAACATAAAGCAAACGTGCACACAGCATTTATAAATCATTCAAAGTCTAGTAGGTAGGGCGAGGCTTTATTCAGTCGTAAATAATTTGCTTCTTTTCTTTCCAGTGAACTTGGGTAAAACTCGTGCATCGTTTTATAGATCAATAAATACATCTTTGTATTAATTGGTTTTTCATTTAAAACATTTTACAATGTAACGAATTGTCATTATCATAGGTAGGATGTGGTCTGGCTTCTTTCTTCTAGCAGTTTTTTTGCATTCTAAATTTTTATATTAATTTACAATCAATTTCCAGCATTCAATCTTCCCGTTAAAGAGAAAATCATCTAGTCTATTAAAATTTGCAACTGGTTATGTTCACCATTCACCCGCTCCTTCCTTATATCAGGTGTTGGTCGTGGGCCTTTATTCGACGGGAATGTCCTTAACAAAAAATTAAAAAAATGGTTTTCAACAAATTTTCTGAAAATCTATGTCGTATTCTATGAATTCTATATACTTTGCCGTAGTAAAAATGATGACATATAATTACCATTCGTATTTATTATGTACTGTAATTAAATACTGTGAGCTCTGCATGTTTATTATTGTTTTGTGTCGTTAATACATACAAAATCAATAGTAATTCGGATATATTTTAATTATAGTAAGCGATTTGAATGACTTCCCCTCAAGAAAATGATAATGTTTGTTGCTTCGTTCCATTATTGTGTGCCTTAAAATCGTTTTTCGTCTTTAATATATTATTTATAAAATTCTAGTTGGTTACTTTCTCCATAAATTGGTCGAGTTTATCCAAGACTCAAATTAACCACCTTCTCCTGGTCGGAGTCGTGTGCTAGTTCTCACCGCCCCAAAGTCCGCCTTGTTTCTTACTTCGCTTAATTACTGTCCAGAATGACAAATTGCATCCTTCGGTATAGTGATAGTGCAGCGTCATCGCAGTACTTTGTCTACCAAACGAGGAGTACTATATATATATATATATATATATATACGTCCTTTCGCCATCTTGTTTGATATCTCCGATGTTCTTGCAACATATTACAAAGCGCTATAAGCGAATATTACTTTAGTATAGTAATATTTTAGTACTTTCTATAAAATTAGATTAAGTCTCATCATTTGATCGTAGTAAATAAACGACGCGCTTGAAGCCGTTGAATGCTCATTTATTCAAGCAATAATAGAAAGTGTTTTGAGTGGATTATGCAGTGGATTAAAAACAAATTTGCAATATAAAAGCATTCGCAATGTTGCTTATATGATACTCGTATTTTGTCTTTTACACTAATACAATAATATGATTTATACTAGTAAATGTAAAATATGATGCCATTATATTAGTGTAGTCACATTTTGGATATCGATATTAAAATATACTCGTATGTCGGATTTTACGTTCATCATTTTAAAACAAACGTGTTTATGAAACTGATCAAAGTTGCACAGTGTAATAAAATAAATATATCTTCTTATTAATTGACAATGTTAGGATAAACCACTAACATTTCTTTAATATGATCGATATTATTTTTGTTATGCAATATTTTGATGTATGTGTAAATTGACAAATTATACAATTTTGCCAAATTTTATACAAATTAATGTGGGTAGGTACATTTAGAATTCCATAGTTTTTGCTCAAACACATACATAGTAACAGCTTTTAGCAGGCAAACATAGCATTATAAATATTTAACATTGCATTCAGTGGTATACTTATTGTTTAGTCATAAACAGGACAATCTCTGTCCTGTGTATTGTCAACCTTTATTGCATACACGATTGGGATTGACTGTACCAATTTTATATTCAATATGTTATTATGTTGTCGCTTACTGTCGCTATGGAGAGCCGGAACAGTAATTAAAAAAAAATCTCTACTTCAAATACGATTTCTTTTTTTATCATCACAATATTTCATATACAATACGTTACATACTTAATGTTTCACTTGTTATTTGTAACAAAATTTACAAATATTTTTATGTGGCTTACAAGTCTCCTTCACCTACCGCACTCATTATACACATATAATATTGTGTTATGCGGCAATAAATCTTCGAGATTTAAAAAATGGGTCAAAACACAAAGAATTTTTCCTTGGAAGATTGTGCAACAAAAACACTGTGCAAGTTGTTTGGAAAAATGTTTTCTTGCAGAAACAATGGCTTTTTTGTTAAATGTCTTTTAGTCACCGAAGAAGTATGTCACGAGAAGAATCTCCTTTGTTTTGTATTTGCATATACATACATAGTTTATTGTATGTTAAAATCTTTCAAATTATAATTACGACAATATTTTCACGTAAATTTACGTATTTGCAGACTGATATGGTCTAGTGATGAGGAAAAGATTGATTAGATTTATCGTTGTAAAACAATAAATCAGTTACAATTTATTTAGGAAATAATCATATTGCAACGGTTAAATAAAGCATACATCGAAATATATTATATAATTTAAAATTATACGTAGTGTATCAATCAAGTCCGTCTCCAACTGAAAAACATTTACAAGTCTACTATTTGTTACTGAGTATATTTTTTAGTACAAATATGCAACAATCTACGATAGTGACTCAGTATTATGGTTTTTACACGAGTTTAAAATTTAAATCGATTTTTATTAATTAGCTGAAATTATGCCCAGAAATCTTTATTCATTTGACTGTCATTCGTCTTCTTCTTCACGTATATATCAGTTTGTCGCCAATCATGAGACCTTTTGTATTGGTCACGCTTATTACGATTTCAATTGTTTATCGAGTATTGAAAATCATATCACCTATTTTTATATGCTTTATCCCAATTTCAGTGACTACTATTAACTGCTCAATGTGTATATGAATATTTTTTAGTCTGTCATTATCTGGTTAATTAAATGACCAAATTACAACCGTAATACTCAAAAATGGGTACTAAGAGTGACATGCATTCCTTTAAGTGACCGATGAAACCTTCCCATTTTACGGTTTATAATCACACTTCGTTTGATGGCTTTAGTTTCCCAACAGTAATGTGTTTCTTGTGTCATTTTTTGGTACATAACTGTTAATAATTTCACACAATACACGCCCATTATTACACGCCATTGTATGGGGTACGCATTGTTATGTTAATGCTTTCGTTGAATTGTATAAATGAGAGGTAAACCGCCGAGTTTGATTTATGATTTCGTGTCTCCACAGTGAAATTATAACGTGATCATTCATTCGTCTTGATTGACTGGGGGTTGTTCGTAAGCGAAATGAAAATATTTGTATACATTTCAATGCGTCGTTTAGAGCGTCTATGTTCAATCTGTGTTTCGCCTCAGATTTTTATAATTGGCATTAATTACTTAAAAATATCTTAAATACACACAGATCCTACTGTGTACATATATTATTCCAAATCATGGGAGTAAAAATGAATCGACTGTTGGAGCTCGACGGATTTTAATTTTAAATTCAAATTTATTTAATATTGGTAAAGTTCCACGTAGGTACCATTTTTATTTTCTACCCTAATTCATTTTTAATATTGTCCACTTCATATTTTATAAATTACTTTGTAGTATATTTTAACATCCCTACATGTCTTGTAAGACCTCACTGTGATAACTTTGAGAAAATAAATATCATCAATTTCCAAAGTTTGAGAATGGCTGGGACTAGATAGCCTTCTTAGATATTAAGTAAATTTTATCAGTTTAAAATGTCGTTAAGAGTGATTTAGTAATGATCGAAAATTGAAAAATTTCCATTCTTATTCAAATTTATTTCTTTTTATAAAGTCATTCATTTTTTAATTTAATGGAAAGTTGACTATTCTGTTGATATTATTTCAAGGTTTTATCTTCGCAACACATTACAATTATGATACAAACAAATATTTAGATACAAGTTTTTTTTATTTTGTCGATGTTTTTCACTAAATTCGTCTACCGAAAAAGTTCAAAAATGCTAAAAAAATATTAATTTAAAAATAGAATAAATATTATATATTTACCAGGGTTCCATAAGACGAGATTTAATGGTATATTGCTCTAGCTGCTCTGGTCTTACTGCTTATATTTTATATTAAATCGCTGTAAAACATAATTCAATATTGCCAACTAAATAAAACTACACAGTGAATAACTTACGCACACGTGAAAATACATATTCTGGCTCGTTACACTTATAACATTATACAAACTGCCGCGAAAAAGAAAAATATTATAAATCTATCTTCTTCTTTCTGTAAAGTCATCGTCAAAAGTACTTAACAAAATTTACTTTAATAAAATGTATTGTTGATATATCTAATATATGTTCATTGTATAATATATAGTTTGTTTCACTTTAACCTCGTGACACAACCTCAAGTTACATGTATAATAATATGTTGCTTTCTACGAGGCCATAAACGACAAATGCAAACTCCGTAACTCTACTAGGAAACTTATTGACCCGGAAACATACGTCTTCGTTGCAAATTGTTAAACTGCGCAATCTATATTGTATACAATGTCTAACATAAACATACGCTAATGTGACCGACAACGTTGTCTTGAACGTAATAGCAACGTGAGCGAAGAAGGGCGAGGGTGATGCACCGGCCACCGGTTTATTGTCTGGGTGACAGTATCCGCTGGCAAAGCCTCACAAAGGGTTCCTATCAGTGACTGGCCTCGCCGCAGAGACCCTGTTACATCTAAGGGGCATCTCGCACAAATATTGCATGCAATCACTATTAAATTAAATTTAAATTTTGCTTAGGAACATCGATCTCCCATATACGACGTGAAAGGCCGCAACATGGTAAGTACGCTCAAAATTGCACTCTCCTGGTGTGTAATGGTGTTGTAATAAAGAAATATAAAAAAACAGTATAGCTATTTTTTTAAAACATTGTATGAATATTCGTTAACGTCGTTGAACTAAAATCATTTTTGCCAACCGAATATCACAATTATGATATATAAATTATTTTTATAAATATTTCATAAATACTCAGTTTGAACGAAGTAAAATCAAACAAATATCATTAAGTCGTAAATGCATTATCAGTTTGTTGTTTTTAATTAAAAAAAAAAAAAGTCCTAATGTATCATTCGATTTGAAACCTAGTTTACGCCGTTCGGTATCTTCCGGCAGTATGAGCAAAAATAGTTCATAAATAAAAATATTATTAATAATAAATGTGCAACTGAAATTAATATTTTCGTGAATTCTTCGGAAGTAACTTTACAACTCCTATTATAGTGGAAATGTTGATATTTATTGTGGCGAAGGAACCTCGCTGTGCGAGTCCGCTAAGTAGTTGTCGATTCTATTGACAGTGATTTGGTGAAACTCCTTTGTTGCGGCGACACGACATTCAATCAATGATCAACCGCAGCTATATCAAGATAGTTTTGACATTTTAGTGAACATATTAAAACTGAGCGGTAATATCGTTGTAGTAGAGCGGTGATATTAGGCTGTTCGTAAAATCATTAAACTCTGCTTAAGTAAGAAATCTAATTGAATTTTGTATCTAAGTGAAGCCTTTTATATAATTAGAAGACCCTACGCGCAATCAGCTTGTATGTGGTTTTTATATATTGCATATTAATTAGAGGTATTGCTATATAGTGTTTATCATTGTGTTACCTTAAGTAAAAACCAAGTACGATAGCAAGCTGAATGAGCTAGTCACGTGTGATCTTTATGCTGCACACCAAAAAGCTTCTGTAAACGCCGATGTACAAATTGATCCATGAATTTAACTACATCTGTTAACGACCCACAAATATCTTTAAACTATTTATTTTATGCACCAAATGTAAATTTATCTATGTATTGTATGAGACGATGATGTGAAATAATTTTGCGTTATTTATTTATTTTAGATGATAAACCAAAACAAAATAACGAACTCAGTAACAGTAATAGTAATAGTCGCAGTTATCGCGTCAGTGTGTATAGAAAGGAATGCACTATTTCGTAGGTGCGTTATTTTTTCTTTTCTTCAAAGTAAACAATTATCTCACTGGTAAATATTGTAGTCAAATATGTATAAATATCGTATTTGTATATATTATAGTTATCGTTAATTAATTTTGTTCCTTTTCACTGAAGTGTCACTTAAATTGATGTTATTTATCCATATCACGCGTAATTTGCGGAAAAGTCTTGAAAAAGCAAAATGTATCTTTTTAAAAGACGTTGAAAAAACCCCCTTAAAGATCAGTTAGTGAGTAGAACGCTTAAAAGGTTACTTAAGTATTGCTTTACAGCAGTTCAAACGAGCTTAGTAGGGGAGGTAAAAGTCATTAATGAACACTTCTTTATAGGTTTTGTTTTTCCGCCGCGGGACAAAGTTGCTAAGCTCTAGAAACTTATTTTATTGCCAATGAAACTGTAAACGCTTGCTTACATACCTCTACGCCAACCTTAAGGTTTATTAACAGATCCTTTCAATTAATTATTAATACACTTATATCATCGAACATGTACGTATCTTTCTTTATTTCGTTACGCATATTAATAATCATCGTACACTACGTTGTTCCACAAATACCTTCGTACATTACGTTGCATCATCTGCTTTTGGGGCCTTCTGGGATGATATTTTCAATATTTCTCAAGACAAAAATTGGATTTGTAGAACAAAAATTAAACTCGCGAGGAGCAGTGACTTTGAATAGGAACAATGACTTGAATTTTAAAATAAATACCGTCGTCCTCAAATTGGTATATCAATTCCGTTTTTCCTCATAGTTTATAATTAATATGTTAAGAATTATCTACATATTCGATCGTAGTCACTTCTTTTTATATATTAAATATTTAATTACAAAAAAAATGTGTGTAGATGTAGAGCCTCTACGATATGACGTAGATAATACTAGTGTTACAAAAGTCATATCTATATTTTAATTTAATAAATATACTATCACGTATTTATAAACAGAAAATACATTTTATCTTAATAAAAACTAGCTAACACGATTATATTTGTCTACCATACTTTTGCAATTACACCAATTTTTAGGAAGCGCTATGGATGTATAAATTATTAGGGGAGAAATCAACTAGCCATAATTAGAGGCATTCACATAAAAACCATAATTTCTTTATAATTATTTCAAACGCTATATTATTACCTGATCTCTGATAATTAATTCATATAAAATTAATTACGTATTATTTATAAATCGCCGCTTCTAAAACATTTGTATTACTACAACGGACGCCGTGAAAGCCTTTTGAACAATACTTCAAAACGATAATTATGCAGAGTAAACATGCTGTCGTGATATTTTTTTATAATATGTTTTACAGCTTAATGTTGATAAGCTTTATGGAGGGTTCATGCTGTGTCACAGCCATATTTATGATACAGCATTAAAACAATAACCGTAGTGGCAGGATAGAAGAGATTACCCCGGCGAGTATCCTAAAGCTTTATGCGCCCCTGCAGACAAAGCGCCCGGTGCAGGCCTCGGCCACAATGAGGCATCACCGTCGCAGACTCGACCCTCATTGTTACGTCATACAATCGAGTAGGGCCTGTCGGCATATTACGGCCATAGTGGCAATATTTGCTTCCAGTGCTAGTACAAATATTGATATTCAATCAGTGAGTTCTGTTTTAGAAAATATTTTTCGTTTTACTATAAATAAATGCGTGCATTGACGCTGTTAATTCTATTATTACTGTTCATTTCATTTCATATTGTTTGTTATTACGACTAACGTAGTAAATGTGCGATGCTTTTGAGATGAACTATCCTACAAATACACTTTTGTTCACGTTATTCGTTTTCGTTTTTCTCTATTAACAAAATTAATAGTCGTTACATAAAATTCAAAAACTTTTATAGTAACCTATATTTTATCTTTAATATATGTGTGTATATGAACAGAATCATTCAGTATTTTGTTTTCGATAGAGACGATTTAAGATTTTATTTTATTTTTCAGTGGCCATCGCTAATAGTATTCCCTGTGTTTTATTACCATCAGCTACGCTATTAGCTCTTCAGCGACTAAAGGTTTTCCACGCTTTTTTACAGTAATGTCGACGTACTCGCTAATGCTTTGGCATCGTACAAGACCACAAAAATGAAACATGACAAGTAAATAGACCCCTCCAAATGCACTGTAACATTTTCTTTTTTGTATCATCCTTCCAGCGTACACAAATAGGTTGCGAGTTTCATAAATTCTGTTGTGTTGAACTGACGACATATTTAGTCTTCCATACATATTCCCAAATGGATCATGCAGTTGACATTTGGGAATGTATCTCACTATTTCACATCGTTATATAAAATATTATTTTGAAATACAAAACGTAATGTATTGTTTTGTGTAATTTTGTATAGTATTTTAGCCGTAAACTGAGATTTATAGTGATATATTGCTTAAAAATACTCGACTTCAAGTAATCAAGCGGAAATAAAATATCTTTTTATCTGGTACAAATGTAGTTCATATGTATGTTTAAGTCTTAGGTTTCTGAAGTCTATGATAATAACATGTAGTGTGATTTTTGTTGAAGAAAGAATGATACTTATTTGATATTTACTGAATAGCCCGAATGCTCAACTATATCATCGGCTTAAAAAACATTGAAAAGGATTAATACTTCTATACTATTCAAGTATAGTCTTAAATACCTGTAGATATTTCATTGTTAAAATATCTAAAATAATTAATAATTTTACAGATATTAATTAACTAGACAATTTTAATTCAGTATTGAATATTTTATATAGTTAATGTGGACAATTAAAAAAAACTATAACGTTATTCCGTAAATATATTTTTAAGACAGTTAAAAAAAACTTCTGAAATTGTAAACGGATAAAAAATTGAAATCGTTTAATTTTAAATTTCGTATAGTGTTGCCATTTCATAAATTGTAAATATAATATGCGCCTCATGTATGTCTATTTTTATATCGGTCTCTTTTAATTGATACTTTGAAGTTTTTTTTTGAGCACTACCAATGAAAACGCAAAATTCGTTTCAAAAATATTCAGATGAAATGGGACTGAAAAGTATAGTTAAATGGCGGTAAAGCAAGCATTCTGAAAGCGTTATATAATATAATGATGCGCCGAAGTATCGATAGTTACTGTATGCTCAATGGCTACAGCTCATTCATCCTAAAGTGCGACATCCCTACATAGCAGTTACATTATAGGTCTTCGCCGCAATCTCACCGCCTTATTGTGGAACCCTTTCCACCCCGTTTGATCGACACGCGTCCGTCCATTATTCACTCGCGGCAATCAAGCATGGCGGCTGCCAAATGTTTGCCTCGAACACATTTTGCCTTTTGTGCGCCGCCGAGAAGTAAGTCGAGGAAAACACAAAAGGACTAATCAGGGTGTAACTCTATTTTTCTCTCCGGGTGAATGACAAGAGTTTTAACATAAAATCTGAGATTTCTTTTCAGAGTGACGTCAAACGTGCCTCGAGACAATTGAATTAAGTTTTACTTTTTTCGGGAACAAATCTTCTCATGTTGACATATTTAGATTTTCATCAAAGTATTAAATTATTCTTCAGTATAATAAGAAATATTATATTATAATTAACATAATAATACCATATGAAATATTCTCTAAAATATATTACTGTCTTTATTCTGTCAATTAGTTAATCTTTTCCCTTATTAAGGCTACTTACAATTAAACTTAATTATGTAGAAAGTAACCAATTTGTAATTTAAAATAACATAGCAACGTGTGTATTATTTATATAACGTGTTGTTTTACATTCTGCACACATCGTTCGCGCTGATGTCGTACATATAAGTCCTATACTATTTTTATAAATATGTTTAATAACCATTACTGGCACTTTGATCTGCATAAAATAACCACGCTATTTTTAATTCAGGCATTGAATTTTTATATCTATTACATTTAAATCTCTTTTAGAGAGTTATACGAAATCAAAGATACATCATATATTTGTCATTTGAAAAGTAATACCTAGATATAGTATACTTATTTAGTATTAAGGTTTATGTGTTTTCTTCTTTCTGCATAAATATTATCGTTAGTTATTGTGGCTACGTCCAATACGGCGTTCACAATGAAATCGTGTATGTTGTCAATAACTAAGCGCAGTGCTAATTGATTCGCATAATTAGTAAAAACTATTATTTTATATCAAAAATATAAGTAAAATAAATCATTTTAATTTTTGATATTAAAAAATGATCCATCTTATTTTTAAGTTTTTAAGTTTAGGTTGAAGAATATCTTTCAATTATAAAGTATATTTCTGAAGCATTTTTTTCGAAATAAAATCTGTGTGATTTATGTGATCTCCTTTTGCATTAGAAATAGTGAAAATAAGCCCAATTTATTAGCCTCATACAAGTAAATTATTATTATAATGTTTGTTCTCGTATTGTATTGTAAACTGGCTGGATAGAAATTTAAGCTATTAATTCGGACGAAGATCATAAGATTCATAAGCTTCCGTCTCCGCCGCCAGAGGTCGGCCCGATCGGCGAGTCTCCCGCTGGCGGTTTTCCCGCCATAAATCATAGAACGCGCGGGAAAACATATTCGACGATAACCGAATCTCTCGGCGTCGCCGCGCGCCGTTAATCATCCGACGCTTGTTTTTTGTTGTCTCTTAAACTTGGAACGCCACAATGTGGACATCTGGACAGCGAGTAGAGATTTCCGAGACATGACACAGCGCGTTTGGGAAAATGTTTTCAGCTGTAACGTTAATAAATTGTCCTTTTCAATATTTTCATTTCACGGATCTCGAACGTCATTTAACTCTTGATTCAATCTGTAAAACGTATCATCAGATTGATATTACGTACAATGGCTTTATTAATACTATTATACTTTTTAATACAAAAAAATAATATTAGAAATAAACTACATTTCATCGCCACGATGAATAAATGTTGACGTTAAAGTAAAAAGTTTATATTATTTAATTTTACCTAACATTAAAAGCAAATGTCGTGTCGTATTAAGTGAAATTAACCGCATAAAGAAATAATCAAGATGATTGACGGCCGCTTGATGAAAATTATTTTTAAATTCAATATTATTAACTTTTCGAACACACAACTGTAGAAAATTCTAAACCATTGCAAATAAAGATTGATATGGTTGGAACCCCATAACACCAAAAATATTTAAAATATGTTATCTATTTGATAATCTGTCTACTAACTACCATATTCGATTTTGACAATTATATGGATTTTTTACGTCAAATGCTCATTACTCAAATATAATACTAATATGTATGCGTATATGAAATTTTAAGAGTATATGATATATTTTGTATTTCTTCTAATAATCTTTTGAAGTATAATCATATTAAAGAAAATGAACGAATACAGAAAAAGATAAGAAATTAAACTATATAACATTGATTTCACAGTTCACAGAACTGATATAGTATTTGTGTATATACGTTTTTATAATACAAACAGCTCAGTTAACCTTTTTGTGTTTAATGTTGTTTCATATCTCATATGTTGATATTATAATTATTAAAAAGAAAATAAAATAACCCACGGAAATGATGCAAGCAGTTAAACTAAACAGACTTCGTAAAACAGCCACATATTTAGAAAGGAAACATATTTCCACGAACAGCCTGTTTTCATGGCGTGTTAACGTTCGAGTAATAAAATAATTATTATAACATCCCTTCTCACATAAATTGTTGCTATGTAAAAAGTAATTCAGCTTTCGCTTAATACACATACTTTGAATTTTTTTAATTACATATTAAAATAATCATTTCAATAATTTGTTATATTACATTAGCATAATTATGACAAATAATATATTTTTTTGATATTTACAGTAATAATACTGTTATTTAAATCGAGGTTACTGTTAACTTACGTTATTAAATAAGAGAGTTGAAATTCTCTTATTTGGTGAAAAAAATCGTATTTGTATTCGTAAAATCAGGATCAATGCTGCATCTTTACCACTGTAGTAATAAGCAGTTGCATGGTGCTTTATCTTATATTCTCGTCGCATATACAATGTTTCTAGTATTCGCCAAAGATAAGTCTAGTATATATAATTATTTCCCTAAGCTATATTAATATATGTATTTTTTTGTGCCAGTGAAAATAATTTAGTAATAGTCGTCACATTCCTCCACTAACGTTAATTTTATACACACCATTTCATTACTTTGATTTCTGAGAGCTTAAATCTTTTAAAATCAATAAATCGCGGAATTTATATATTGTGATAGAATTGGTCTTTGAATATATGTTTATAATTTGTATATATTATTACGATTCATAATAGAGACTTAATAATCAATGGTATCAAACATCACTTTTCTGCAAAAACACCAAGCTTTATTTTATCACATATGCCTAACCTAACAGTGTGCCCTAAAAAGTGAGTTTACTTTTACGATATTTCTAATTATGACTCTTCTGTAACAACATTTTAATATCCAAGTATGTCATGATATAATTATTATAGCTACGTACGATTATGATTTAAAATTCGTACGTAATAAATTGTACAATGTGTATTCCACGGTCTGTCTACAAAATGTGTATGTGGATTTAATTTATTTTTATTACAAAATTTATCCAGTACTGTAAGCATACAATTTTTTGTAGTTGTTGTTTTACTGCGAAATTTGTACACTAGGTTGAGTGAGTTCTTCACATGTCGTCCGCATGCGGAGTGAGTTTGCGAAATTATTGTTTCGAAGCGGTTTGTGTTGCGGAAACGTTATCCGTGTCACTTGTATTTTCAAATATTCACCCACTTTGCATAACTCGTTTCACCCCCTAGAAATTAATTTATTAACTCCCATACTTTTCTTTCATACATTCATTAATAATTGTATCATTTAGTGCTTAAATATGTGTTGTATTGATTTTTTTCCGCGTCGAAGAGATACGGCAACGGAGTATTCATTACTATTAGATTAATGTTGCGACGTCAGATCTGACGCAGTTTCATGTTACCGATGCTTTAGTAAATATATGCTAAACCTGTTGTGAACCGTCTTTATGTCTAATGGTTTTAAGTATCCTGGAAGGTGACTATATTCCATCTACATATTATTGCGGCTCATAAGACCGTAAAAGATTGGCCGGTGACAAGATCTTTTATAGTCCTATATACTAAATAAAAACCGAAGATGAAATAAGACAGATTATTTATTTAAATTAATATTACTTATATATAATAATATGCGTTTTCGAAAATGTGCTTGAATGATATATTCTAAATACGTAGCAATGAAAAGACGGGAAGTCATCAAAGGTCACATTATTATTTTTAAGATAATACATTTTTTCAAATATCCACTTCCGGCAGTTGTTTATAAGAATTTTAGAATCATCTAGGGAAATGTTCTTTAAAAATCCATAGCATACTTTATTTTATCACATTATGCTTTTGTCATGTCATATAAAATTGCGTTGTGTACTGACCTAATTTTCTTATTATATATATTCATATCTCCTCAAATCGTTTCATTTCACGATTCTTTAAAAACGGGTCTCGTGAACGCATTCGCTTAATGAAAGAAAATAAAAGCTTTATAACTAGCAGTAACTTAAGTTGGATATAATTAAAGTTAAATGGAGCTTTATAAGATATTATCGACAAAAAATATGAACGTGCATTTGTTTTATTACGTGTTTTGTTTAAGGCGTTTGTGTTATTGTGTAGGTACCATGTTTAACATTTTATTAATTTATATATTTTTAGTTTATTCAAATATTCTTTTCTCCCTTAAAAATATTTTTAATCTTGTAAAATTAAACCCTCTCTTGTTTTTTGTTATATTTTTTATTAATATTCTATTATACTGTTTGTTTCAGGTAACGATAATTATATTTTGGGCTGAGTCGGTACTGTGTTATAAATGGAACTACTACCAGGTCTGTAATAGTATTAATATATATAACTAGTTTATAATCAGTTACGTTTTTAGTTTATTAATACCTGCTGAAAAAGCTATTGAAACAATATAATAGTGGTCTGCACTTAGCACATTTTTTATATTCAATATTAAAAAATAAAAGAACTACAAACGTTATAATGAATAAAGCTGGTAAATGCATATGAAGATATAGAAAGTAGAAAATATACTACTATTATCAGAAATACTTTATTCTGTGTTATATGTGTCTGATTATTAATCAACATAATATAATTTGTTTAAATTTGTAAAAATCTGGGAAAATATTGATTTTATTATATGAGTGAGATATGTGTGTAACGCGCATTATATTAATTTGTATTGTTTCTAATATTAATTTTCATGCGAATACACCAACTGCTAAATTACAACATTTTTGTTTGATTATATACGTCAAAATCAATTTTGACGTATATCAGATGTTAAGTTCAATTTTAAGATTTTATAGATATAGAATTTCAAATATAAATAAATATATGTATATGTAAATAAATAACCATTTCAACTCCAAAAGTTGAAATCCGAAATATGGATCTCAGCAATGTGAAGACATGTCTTGAAAAATTATTTTTCACAACAATTGGTTGACAAATTGTTCAACCCGATCAGCATCCAGTCCTGCCTCTTCAGATTTAAAAAAAGTGCACTAAGCTTTTTGATCCATTATATGTTATACTATATTAAAATAACTCACGTTAACAAGCATATTTTAGAAATTACTAATTGTATTAACAACTTACTAAAGATTGGTATACATCCTGAATGGTGGTTCAAGTTTACTATCTAATATCAGATACAATCGTTATCTACTCGTAAATGGGTTGTACTTAACCGTATTGCATATTCCGATGGTTGCATCGTTATTATTATAGCTTTATCTATAACGGTTACTGTTTTCAGTCGTATGTTCACCACGTATAGACAAGGTCTAGATAGCTACACAAAGTAGTTCTCCGCCCCCATTAAATTTTCCCGCCCAGCGCTTTCCAATTCCGCCCTGGGCGCTGATTGACCGCCCTTCGACGCGCATCAATCATCGTCGACGTCATTGCCAATGTCTCTGCCGCCGACGATAAACATCTCTAGTTTTTTATATATGTATTTAACATTCCATGTCGTCTAGAAAGTCTTCGCACCCTATCGGTACGGGATTATCATGAGATAAGAGAGACATTATTTTACCCTTGGAAGATTAAGTTTTGTGATATCTTTTTTATAACAATGGAATTTATATAAATGTATGTACTACAATTGAATCGTTGCACTAAAATTTTTAAGATATTTTACATAATATTTAAATAACAAGAAGGAGACGTTTTAAATGTTTTGATCAACGCATCCAATTTTGCGTTTTATTAAAAAAATGTATTTTTTTACCATGACCATAACTGCAAAATGAAGAATAAAGATTGTCGTCGTATAAAAATGTCCTATCCAAAAATGAAATCTACAGCGTAAATCTTGTCGCTCTTTTTTTTACAATAATTGGTTTTAAACCAATTGGACAAAGTATTGGGCATCCATCTTCTATGTTTTGTCTTATTTTGTTAATTCCCGTGCATGTACGGGACTTTAATCCTTGTCCTCCGATTTTGGGGAATTCGTGGACGCGCACATTTACCTACTCAATCTCTTAGATAAATCATATTATTCCATATAACTAGAGTTACGTGTTCCTGCAATAATGGCGAGGATATTTGTTATTTGATTCACAAAATAGCAATTAAAATTTAAATCACTATACGGAAAAATCATATAATCAAATGTAATGAATAAATATTACCATTATAATATTTTCACCTTGTGATAACTGCAACCCGAATCATTCTTCAGTTATTAATTTGTTATTAATAATATATTTTATGAAAACAATTATTTTAAAAATCGGAATACACTTGGCATAGATTGGATACCTTCTCACGCATTATACTAGTACATAATGTCTAGTAATTTCCTTTTCATATTAAGGGTATAATCAGATTTTGACACATTTCCAAGAGATACAGTTATTAATTTATAAATATTTATCGGTGACCTTTTTCATCTCATTTATTATTTTAAGCCCGGTTTTATAACTGAGAAACGAAATCAAATAATTGAATTTGTTCTCTTCGGAAGTAAACAAAAATAAAAGGAATAAATTAGAATTATTCAGTCGTGAAAATATATTTTTTTCAACGAATGACAGATATAAAATTTTTCAAATGCTTAATTATAGAATAGTACCTCTTTTAAAATTTAAAATGTTTAAAATATTTTTATTAAAAAAATATCTAAACTGTGAACTCTAAAGATTCTAGTTTAAACTTAGTTAGTTTTGTGAGCTGAATATTATACACATTTTTTCCGTGTCCATCTAGGTCGATGGCATGAAAAATTGACTTAAGTCGCATGTTCAGATTATACACTACATCCCTCGTATTAAATGTGACAAATATTTTGAGACGTAAATAGATTTTTTCTGGAAAACTTCACTAAAATTCACCATATATAATATTATTTGAGGTACAAAAATATTTGATTTTTGAGAACAAGGTTATATTACATAATTATAGGCCTTCTTGTATTTCTGCCATCAAAAATCGTAAATTGCTCCGTTATTTATACTTCCAACTATTTCCGATAGCATGACATTTTCGTTTTAAATTAAAAGCCCCCTCGACTACCTCTAAACTGCCTTCTCTTCTTCCTATTCTATACCCCATGCGATAGCATCTCTCTAGATCTATCGATGTTATAGGAATGGAGCGTTTTTAATTTCCCGTTTGGAAGGTGCTACTCTAACTCTAACGACAGTGGTGGCGGATTTATCTATAATCCTCACGTGTGAACATAGATTTAATAAATACAGATTATCAATTAAGGTAGTGTATTGTGATTAACTTATTTAACCGTTTCGCCGTCTTTTATACATTATTCAAATTGTATGATATAAAAAAATTATTCGTCAAAAACTGTTACAAATCTTATCTACGTATAGTTCTTCACTTACACTCGCCTCATTTATGTACGATAGACTGGAAACAATTATGTATATACTGCTTTGACTATTTTATATATACTATATAGTACTCCTATGTTTGTATGTGAAGGATATGGATTTACGCAATGTCAAGATTTATCCTGAAAAAGTATTCTTTATCGGAATCTTATAAATAATATACAAAATTGAAAGTAAAAAAATTATAATGAGATACTTATACGTTATTTGAATAATTTAATTAATGTATATTACTTCATCCTTTAGCTGAATTCATAAATACGATGCATTCTGGCAATATGATATTTTCGTCTGTGCCTGGCCATAAAATGCCACCCATTTCTTTCGAGTTGACGTAAATGTATAAAATTCGACCGAAGTTAGCGTCTATCGTTTGGATTTATCCACACTGCGATAGTGAAAAACTTCGCACTCATAAAACGCCAATATCAACCTCTTTTATTTATACCTTCGCTACTAGGATTCTTGCTTTGAAATCTTTGTGAATAAGGGTTGGTCAAGTGCTTACCATTTCTCTTTGCTCTTTGTATACTTATGCAAATAGCTGACTCATTTATTTATATATAGTACTTGGCATAATGAGTAAGACAGCTTATTTTTCCAGATGTCTTATCTCCAATAATACATTCGTTTAATCTATTCAGTTACACATACAAATACACCATTAAACATTATTTAGTGTTTCTTTTATTAGAATTATTATTAATCTCAATTGTTTCATATTTTTCAATAGTATCCGAAATAAAACTAATTTATTATATATTTTGTTTATCTAGTTAACTATGGATCTCCGTAATGTGAAGACGTTTTGACAGTTTATCTTTTTACGAGAATCA
>JAGVSQ010000784.1:15868-34498 GCA_022683975.1 Rhyacophila evoluta
AGTGAATCACATGTATCTTTACACAGTGACGATACCCACAAGAGTATATGGATATCCGCAATGTGAAGACATCTTAAAAGATTATTTTTCACGAGAATCAGACAATTGCTCAACCCAATGGACATCCAGTTTTGCATTTTCAGATTTTTAAAATCTGGCAGATAGGGAATCGAATCCGTATTCTCCGAATCAGTAGGCACCTATGCTACCAACTACGCTAACTGGGGAGACAAAGATCATAAATTAGTTAACCTTTTTTTTCTTATTTATTATAATAAATACTCTTACCTATTATGTTGTTTTTCCTCAAAAATATTCTAGTTATTAATAATATTATGTGATCGCTACGCAAAGTGAGACAATTTTATAATAAATCTGTAAATGTTTAATTTTCTATATAAATCGAGAAAACACAAGTAAAAACGTTCGATACACCGCTCCAAAGATAAATTAAATGGAACTATACAGTTTGAAGATATTCGTTTCAAGAGTGTAGTGTAGATATTTGCAATTGTGAGAATTGGTTGTCAAATAATTACTCAACCCAGTGGGCACCCAGTCTCGTATTTTTCAGATTTTTCAAAATCGGACATATGTAGGAAATGAACCCGTATTTCCCAGATGTGAGGAGGGCATGTTATTCTTTACGCTACCGAGAAAACAGTTTTCATTATAATATATCAATATAAAGATATGTTTACGAATATCTTTTTATGAACAAAACTTTTTTTCATGTAAATTAACGAAAAAAAATTAAGTTCGCATTTAAATATGCTCATTTCCTTGATATTTTTGGGTGATAAGCTCACTTAACATCAACTATTGTAGTCGAAATGTTGTAATTTAATAAAAATATAGTACGATATTAAATATTAATGTAGATACCATTAAAAGCACTGCATTTTTAAAATTATTAATTTTAAAAACTTATCATTATAAATTAAGTAATATTATAGTTTATCGTGTTCACACAATCGATAATTTAGGAAAAGCTTTATTAATACCGATTAATTTAAAAACAATAATCAATCACATTGCTTTTATTTTGCTTATTTTTTATATAGTATAATGCAACCGATCAAGCTACAAATAATTCGAAATGTAAACACAGTGCAATTTTTCACTCTGCGATAAAATATAAAACACATACAAATGCACTTTTGTGAAATAAGCTCAACTGCCTGCCACCAAGTTAATCTGATAAAATATGAAAAAGCACCTATTTACGAAACAAAAACGAAAAGGGCAACCATTTCGAAAGCTCTCGCGGCGCTTTTGCCAAATACATCGTAACGGCCAATGATCATTAATCAACGCCATGGGAAGAATAACGAAAGACTCTGCTAGAATGAAATCAATCGCACTTTGTTCCATTTTAATATGTGGAATTTTTATCATTTTTTTTTTATATTTCCGCTGTATTTATAGAAAATTTGTCACCTGGTGGTTGAGAAGTTAGCGTGCATGTTTTGGAACCGTAGGTTAATGATTCAAATTTTGTATCTAGGGGTTTGTATTTAATTTAAAAATTTATAATTAAGTGCTCTGAATAAATTGAAAAAAAATTGACAGCTAATTCTACTGAAAAATTTGTCGAAATAAATCTGTATATTTTAAATCTATAGTGTTCATCTTCACACTGCTAACATTCACATGCTCCATTTTAGCGGTAGGCTTAATGCATATCAATTTTTATAGATAATTTATCTTCAAGTAAAAATACTTACATCTATTTATCTACTGTTTTGTGCTTGGACTTTTTCTCAATCACACTTTTAAATTTTTATACGATATATACTATATCAAATGCGTACAGTTACTTAAAAAGCTTAATATCAGCATTTGTTATTGGCTACTCGCTAAAAAAAAATTATATTACAAACCTATTCTTGTGAATCAATTGTAATCAAATTTTATTTTTAGTTGTATGGCAGCATGGAAGTTTAAATATATGTATTTATAGATATGTAAAATACGAATGCTATTTCGGTTGAACTATGAGTTTACAATAAATCCTTTTAGAAAACTATTTAATATGATAAATTCAATTCAATTAACATAGGTTGACCAACATGTAGACAATGTATGAAATAAATAGTAAGAAAGCCAATTATGGTAAAACGTTAAAAGTAATAATCTATTAGAGCTAAGAATTTATAATACTATCTAGCAAAACGGTAAAATTCATGAAGCATTAATTTAAAATAAAAAGTAACATTTAATGCAACTTTATTGGTAAGGGCTTTCGAAAATATCTTTCAAAATAATTGGACCAGGACAAGAATATTATTAAAAATTACCTTCAACAGAGATAGAATCTATGTGAGCAATAACTGCAATAAATTGAGAAGTCTCGTTTCCTTTCCCTTAGGGGGTAAATATTATAATCTGACTGTGTGCATTGTTGACCTGTAAAAGTTATTTTAAATATTTAACTTTCAGATTTTTGCCGTAAATAATTCTTTCAATCAACCATCTTTAAAAATTAAACGATTGAAATATTTATTCAAATAAATTAATTTATTAACATTAACTTACAGTTCTGGAATATTTTTTCGAATGAATATATACAAATAAACCGTTACGCCATAAAAATACTCCATTCGATCTTTATATTTGCATAAACTATTTTTTAATTTATAAAGTTTTGAAGCTAAGAAATTTAAGTTCAGAATTATTTAGAGCTGGAAAGCTTAATTCACACAGTTGCAAAAAAAAAATAAAGAGACAATTCTCGCAAGAAATCTCATATGTTTTCACATCGGACAGCATACTCTATTTCTTGCGTACATATTTTCAATCTATAGAGATTCAAATGCTACACTAATAGAGAGAATTTATAAAAAAATTCAATTATCGCCAGCATGAAAAGTTTAAGTTTAAGTTTAAAAAGTCAAATTTTGATATAAAAAAACATAGAACTGGATGCTATATGCGTTTAAAAATTGACTGATAACTATTTTCGCTATTTTTTAATCTATGAAGATGCTTCTTAATATTATAGAGATATATGTATATGGTTATTAGTCAGACTGAGTGTGATGAAAAGTAACAAATTCAACAACTAATAATGGTAAGTGATGTCAAATACCATTTAAATATTTTAAAATGAAGTAAAATAGACCTCCACGGTTATAAAATGTCAATGTTTTTTTCACGATGATAGATGATAAGTCACATAATTCACATGTTATATTGAGGATTATATATTAAATTATTAATCAATTAATAGTCTTCGTTTAACTGCTTATTTTCCAAGTTTTTTGCATCGATTAAAAGATTAAAATGTTCAGTTGTATCATTTGAAAAATTAAAGAAGGCATATAATCTTGAGCAAATAATTACACACGTCTTCAAAACTGTAAGTTCTCGTGCATTAAAATAAAACATGGTGAAAGGTGAATCCTTTCTTGATGTAAAACATAAGGAATTTCTTGTATATCAAGATGTATGTATTGAATTAACGGTTTGTTATATTCCCTGCAGAGATCAATAACCTCCCTACCGTATTAATTTTTAAATATCCAAAACACAATCAAATTCGCGCAACAGGTAGCATTGGAAATTAAGTTGTAAATAACCCTTCATTGAAGCTTTAATTTTCTCTTGTGAGTAGCTTTTAAAGTGGCTATATATCAGAGTTAAATAATTGAAGTACTTTGATGGATTATATTTTTGAAAATTTAATTATTCCAGTGTGATCATCACATTTTTAAATTATCTACTTTGTTTGCAGAATTTATTAGTACAGTAAATAATATTGTGAAAAAATAACATGGAATTTTTCTATAACTTAAGAAGTTAAATAATAATAAATGTCTTTTCGGTAGCGTACAGTTTAGCATGCGCGCCTAGGAAGGGGAGTAATTTGGGTTCGATTTCAAAATCACAATTACAATACGATGATCCATACGTCCTACTTGCGGAGCGGACATCTTCATACTGTATAGATCCATATGGTCCACTTTCGGAGCGAACATCGTCAAAAATACAATGAGATAAACTGTTTTTAATACTTGTCAAAAAACTTGGGTAACAACTTATGTTTGGTGAGGTTACTTTTTCACATTTGTTGTGTTATTATTATAAATGGGAAGTTTTAGAAACAAGTACTTACTAGTAATAGACTAAATTACAAGTAATAACTAAAGAATTCACTGTACCACATTGTAAAGGAGAATTTTTTTTTGTGTAGAAGAATTACATCGCATATAAAGTGTTAACAAATAATTTCAAGTATATTAAAAACGAAAAGAACATTGAAAAATACGCCTTATTGTTCTTTGTATAAAATACTCCTTAAAAATTTGTTATTTTGGAATTATGCACTTCAGTTATACTCAAACAATATATGATATTATAAATAATATTACGTGAGTAAATATATATATATAATTATCTACTGTATGCTGTATATTATACATCATTGTGGAAAATATATTCGTATAAACAAATACAATTAAAATAAATAAAAAAATATACGCAGAGTGCTAGATATTTTATTTAGTTGATTTAGAATACGCCACTTAAAAAAACAATATTTTATGAAGTTTTTTTATTTGTGTTTAAATGACAGTGTATAGAATTAAAATAAGTTTTAGAACATTAACCTCTAGCTATGGTGAACTTATCATACAATAGATGGTCACTTAATATTTATTGATGATATACATTTGAGAATAGTGTCTGAATCTAACGATAAATTAAATTCATATTATAAATAAACAAAGCATAGACAAGGTCAGAACGTGTGACCGGAATATAAAAAAACAAACGTAGGTACTTCCTAATTAAGCGAAATGTTTCCAACCAATTACATTACTATAAAAATGTGGCACGAACAATTCCCCGAGGACATTGCCTGTGTTTTAATTTACGATGTTCGATACTTGTTTATGATCCCTTGCCCTCATTACTTCTTATTAATTTTATATAAATAATTCAAGTGTTTTCCAACAGTCTACCAACAATTGGTTTCCAAAATAAATAGTTTTTTTTTTTATAAAGATTAATTTCTTCCCGGTTAGCGTAGTATGCGCGCCTAGTAACCCGGAGAATGCGGGTTTGATTCCTTATCTGTAGAAATTTCAAAATTTCAAAATACAGGATTGAATGCCCACTGGGCTGAGCAATTTTGCGACAAACAATAATCTGTCAAGACGTGTTCGAATAACCAGATACTCCTCTTTCGGAATGGATGGATATCTTTACAAAATGTCGATCCATATGCTCCAATTTGGGAGCGAACATGATATTTAAAAATATATATTTATAAATAAGTTTTTTAAGATGAGCGGCATATTATTAGCGTTAGAGCTTGAGAGTTAAAATCATGCAGATATATTATTATATTAGATTTAGAAATATTTAAAGATTCCGAATTTGACATTTAAAAAGCTAAGTGAATGCTTGACAACTTACTCTTGGCCAAGATAAATCTTTTTACAATGGAGGTTCACGTACTTTACATAGGTGAAAATAATCAATAGTAATCCACTATACTTAATTATAATGTGTTTTCAGTATTATAAAGTGAATCTCCTACTCCCAAAATGAGCTGGGATTTTGAGTTTTCATAATTTTTAGTTATTAATTTTTACGCGTTGTTAAGTTGAAAATTTGTCATAATTTAAACTCGTTTTCTAATGAAGGTAAACAAAAATGTGTACTCTAGCTATAACAAGAAAAATGCCGGCACATTTAAAACTTTAAATAAACAATGTGTTGTATTAAGAATTGCTCATCATAAAATTGAAAATTACCTTCCCTAGAAATTAAGAAAACATTGCTGAAACTTAAAAGCTCTTCTGTATTAGCTGATATTTGAATAAACATTCTGAAAGTGTGTACAGTATACTACGCAACAAAGACTGCAAGGCATTACTGATATGTATTATTACCACATCCATTTCACTTCAAGTATACGGATGTCAACAGTATTTTAAGACCATTACAAAGATGGAGTATATGCGTCCTCGCAATTATTATTGTATGAAGACATATTTTGACAGATCTTTTTCAAAATAATTGGTTATCAGTAAATTTTCAATTAATTGGAAATTCATTCAATTTTTTTTTCATTTTAAAAATTTTGCAAAAGCTTTCAGGTAAACAAGATAATTTTTGATCATCGCGAGGTGAAATCTAAAATTTAAATTAATATAATGTTGTCTATATTTATACTGGGGTACAACTGTTTGCGAAGTAATAGTCCAAGTGCCAGACATAAGCTTTCAATTGTACAGGTCACTGAAGTTGGCGGACGGCTCGCTCGCGGGCCGGCGTTTTGGGCGGCACATCCCTGTAATTAATTTCGGTATTGTGGTGAGAGTTAATTTGAAAAAAACCCGCTTCCCAGAACTCGATGATGCTTCGTGCCAATGCAAACAGATCGTAATTAATATTAAACATATAACCTGCATTGAAATTTAATGCTTTCGTGCCATTCAGCATTCGATTTGGCCACGCAGTATTTCAGGCTGTTGGTTTAAATCTCACCCTGAAATGTTTGTACGCACTGTTTGATGCCAAAATTTATTTGATTCATGTTTGCTCCTTCAATATTGATTATTTACACCACGATAAATAAAAACTGCATGAAATATTGGTATATCATCGAATCTATCAACTTGAATCCATCCTTTGCTGTATGTAAGTCATCAAAGCTTCATCTCATTTTTTACTGAAACTTTTCATCAACTTTAATAAGTTTATTAAAATAACTTTAACAAATTTATCGTACATATATTTACATACACACGAAAAAAAGAAAGAAAATAGCAACATTTGTACTACAAAACAGAAACTGTATTTTTATAATTAAAAGTAGATTTCGATACTCAGTTTTACGCTATGGGTTGGAGGCGTCGTTGTACAAGAAAAAAACTGATCCGCTTGCTTAAATAAGTCAACTGATTCATTACATGATTTCAAAGCTTAAGCCCTTTAAGTACCTTATATTTTTATAGTCTACTTATTTTAATCATGCAAATATCATTGCTATTAGAATTACTGGTAAATTTATTTAACTTCTCTTATAAAAAGCGCTCATTTTATTCAGGCGCCCTTATGCTGTGCATAATTTAGCCATTAGAACGGTACGGTCCTGTCAATAGTTGTAATGCGATCTGCAGCAAAACAGCACCAGTTACATGTGTTAATATTTTAATTTGAATAAAATATATTATAAAAAATTGCACTCTGTATAAGCTGAAATTGACTAATATCTTTGTTATTTATATTCATCTAATAATTAAATACGTATTTTTTAATGAAATTTTAATTTATATGTTAAAATAGTAAATCTAATTAATAACTAATAAATCAGAATATAATCTGCTTACCAAAGTCTTAAACAAAATTACCTCAATTAAGTAAAAATGAATTCATTTTGAAACAAATCTTATTCAGGATCATTTTTTATCAAATTCAAAGTTATTAGATCAATAGTATTTTTAATTATTAATGACATTCAGATGTAAACGAGTTTTTTGTTGTGAAATGCAAAGTTATTAGTATATATTTTTTTATCTATCGCGGTCAGCGTACTTGATCGTAAATTTTTAATATTTCGTTAATTATTAAAAATATTCAGAACAGAAGATGCGCAATATTACAACGTGATAAAAAAATCTTTTATTTATAAGAGCGCCTCGTGAAAAAATATTATTTGATAGTTTTTGTAATTAACTGTTTATATAAAACATATATCGATGGCTTAAAGTGCAAAATAGTACTCCGCTTTTAACTGGAAATTACTTAATAACACCATCCTATTGCACCGTGTTAAATGCATCACCAATATTAATTTGAAGATTAAAAGCCATTTAAATATATCGAAAAAACATCATAAGAAATTTTGACATTTTCTTTCGAATTAGAAATTTCTATTTTGTATTCAGATCTATCAAACGTATATCTTTCATAAGCATATTAACGAATAAAATGTTTTAAGCGGGTGTGTTAAATAAAATTTATCGCAAAGACAAATAGCTAAATAATCAGTTTTTACATTCTCATGTAAAATTTTCAAAAATTTACTCATAAATATTTAATTTTAAGCCATTGATACACTTTTAGCGTTATTTGTCTTAATTTACACTGTTTTTTTACCATGGCATTATTCGCTAAGTTTATCGCAATTTTTACGGCCATACTGATACATACACTTCTGAACACATGTTAGCTATCTGGGCTGATCTTGTTTACGTCATATTTTAGCACCCTACCGTGAAAACTTGTAATTTCTACCACATGTTGTAATCCACCTAATAAATGGATGCAAACTATAAAGTCAAATTTTAGTTTTATAATTAATTAGACACATAATCAATTCAACTACAAAATGTCCCTATTATCCACTCTCTTTGTCCCTACACCTGGTTTTATCAGGCGTATCCCAGAGCACTAATATCAAGAAGAACGGTATTTTTAATTTGACAAGAATATCATAGAAATTAATAAAAATTACCCAAAACATAGAACATTCACTCATATATGCTAAAGTTAGAAAAAAACGTGTTAGAAGAAGTACTATATTCATGGTAGACAAAAATATTTACTTTATTGATAATTACGACATCTTTACCTGTGTTTCATCCATCAATTGTTTTTATTCAATTAAAATACAAAATTTCTACCTTATATTATTAAAAAATAACTCACACTCCATTAGCCAAAAAATTTAACACACCCACTTTGAAGATTGTGAACTGGATTCCTATATAATTTAAAAATAATGGAAATTCTCGGGGTAAAAATCTGTGAAGGTATATCTTCAAATTTCGGAGATCTATATGTTACAGTTTTGGAGCAGAAATTAGTAATAATTAAACAATATTAATAACACATATTATATTAATAGTTTTTCTCCACCTCTGAAAATTTTTTCGACCTTGTCGATTGCCACAAGCGATCTTGCTAACGGATGCTTGCCGTATTTCGTTGGAACAACTAATAAAAAAGCGTATTTTTTTCATGATGGCACGGTCGTTTTTTGTATTATATTTGCTTGTATATTATATCATTCGTTACAAGAAAGAGAAGTTAACTTGAAATCCTCAGATTATTAAATTTAATTACTTATTAGGCACTAAAATACATTCTTTGCTCATTTTTTATGGTTAAATAATAATGCATATCATTATTTATGATAAATATAAATCAAACTTACAAATTCCGGCTACGCATTTGTATGATGCTACATCGATTTTATATTTTACAATAAATACTAAAGACTACCGAATAAAATTTATGAAATATTTAAATATACAATGACGCTGATATTATTGATTAAAAAAAAGATATGCTTTGTTTTTAATTCTTTTCAAACGTTTTAAATGATGCATTGAGACGGTAAATTGATTCATGTATATATTTTGGAAATAAGCAACTTAAAAATAATGTCATCTATAAATTATAGCATGAATTGATATTAATTAGTTCAAAAACTAAAACTAAGAGGCTAAATTTGTAGTATTTTTCTATCATGTTTGTTCCTAAAGTGATGTGATGTAAATTATTATTTAAAGCAGCAATTTTCGATATTTCGCCAACAACGACTCGCCCTATTCAAAGATTTTTACTTTCGTACATTTGTCTAGAACTTTTTCGTTTGTAATTTCTACTTTCGTACCTAGTAAGTTGCGTAATGTATATTATATACGCCTGTCTTAGGGTATGGTATGCCTCACTTGGGAGTAATTTTTGGTCTGTACCTCCTGTGAAGGTCTCTGTGCCCTCCTAAAAGACCACATGGACCCTGGTTAAGAGTTGCTGCTTTTAAGTATAAATACTTACCCTAACAGATTGCTTTTTACGAAAAATGATTGCCAACTGGACAATCCATTAAGAATCCATCTTTGCAAGTACAATTAAAAAAAGCAGCTTTACAGCTATAGGATTCAAGGTCATGACCTTTATCACTGAAGACTCATACGTGGAAATTGGCCGTAGATGACTTCTTAAGTAACTCAAGAATATTTTATTTTAGTGTATTTTTATTGATAAAAACGTTGAAACCAAGTTTTCAAACTAAGACACGAGGTGATTTAATAGATTAATATCTTTTATAATTAGTCTTGATTATTTACTTATAAGTCACTTTCTATGATTGAAATATTAATATAATACAATAGATAACTTCTTATTTTGTATTAGAATAACATAAATTAAATATTTATTATCAGTACTCTTACATGTCATTCATAAATACACAGTTTGAATACCCTAAAAGATTCAAACTTAATTTAAAATAACGATCCATTCTTACACATTAAATAAAGCTTTGATAAACTATTGTGGCCTACAAATCATCGAATGAGTATCTGTTGTATAGGTATCTATTGTACGTTACCGATTGATCCAAATCGCACGTATTATCTCCTTTGAGTCGCCGATGTGAGTCGGCTTACATCAATTCCCTACGTATAAACATTTGTTACCGTTCTCGATCGGCATGTGAAGGCACTATCTTATCGTACAATGCGAGCTTTACAACTTCGCTTCTTGTTGTTTTCTACTCGAGAACATACTCTATTAATTTTATATTCAATATTGCACACATTTAAAGACATGTAAATACATAGGCAATATCGACTGCCAAAGAAGCTTTAGAAAGCTTAGGAAGAAAGACTTTATAGAGAACTCATATTATATCAAATAATCATAAATAAATAAAAATAAACTGTATTTTTATTTTGCATAACAACTGACTATTCTTGCTTTCGCTGTCTCATGAATAAGCGAAGTCACTCTGTACTGAAAGTCATGTATAGAATTTCCATGTGTACAAAATTAGAATGGTAGAAGATGTAAATGCCTGATGGGTTGTGCAAACAAATGTAGGCAAATTTGTGAAAAAAAACTTTTACTTTATGGAGCTTCACACGTGCGATATAATTTAAATAGTATGAAAGGGAATTACGAGAATTTAAAACTAAGCCCTGTATTTAAACTAATGTATTTAAGTTACTGAACATAAACTAACTAAACTAACTTACAAAAACCTAACTTCACAACTATACAAGATTGAATTACTAAAGAATTATTATGAACTCAATTTTTTTTTATTTAAATACTTAAGATAATGAATCCGTGAAATTAAATAATATTACCGAACTAAATTAAACTTATAAACTAATCAGATTGAATTATTCTTTTGGTTTAATAAATAACATTGTTCTAACATGTGGATCCATATTGACTTCAGAAAGGAAAAATAACGTAACTCGGCTAAAAAAAGCTACAAGAAGAACATAAAACATCTATTTAATAACTTGAGGCCAAAAATCAAGTAAGAAATAGACACAATCTTGAAGTACAATAAGACTCTAACTGGTATTTTATTTACGCAGTCTGATTTTAATTAAATAAGTCTTATAAGAAGAATTGATGTAGGGAAGTACTTTTTTCTTGTTGCGGATTTTACAAGCCATCCTTATTTCAAACTAAATTGAAGTAATAATTCGGCATTTTCAGATTACATTTTATCGATATAACAAGTTTTAAGTTACACACATCCTGATTATTGAAAAAAGCTCGTTTTAAAAAGCTGTTATATAGTTGATATTTATAAACTGTGACTATTTGCTTTCAATTCTTTTATAGCTGCTATTTCAGCAGAGATTTTTATAAAACACCTTTGCACAAATTGATAAAGCGGGCGTTACTTATATCAAAGTATTATTTACGCATACTTTGCTGTAATAGAAACGCACCTTCGTGTCTTTTAATCGGAGATACACGGTTTTTCACTCAACTAGAATCTAATCGGAACCGTTTGCTTTTGCAAATACTGATTTTAAATGTTATTGGAGTCACAGTATAAGAATTCTATAAGACGTTTATTTATTTTAGTCGAAAGTGTCTTATTATTTTATTATATCCACTATTATTAATGCAAGAGCTTAAAACTATTTTTGTCTTTTTAATAGGATAGAATAAAGTCGTATTTTGTATTTTTTTAAAGTGAATAAATCGTTACGCGTCATATGTAATTCTCATATTATTCTAATGTGCAACTAGAAAAGCTTAGTATGTGAAATATAATTTGTAAGATTCGTAATGTCAAGCTTTCTCATATACCAGCTGTGAATAATCTTGTACCACAGAAGGCATAAGAATGACATAACATATTTTTTTATAATTCAAACTTTGATGTTTTGCACCATATTTTTGTAATTTCCATATGATAACCACAGTATCTAGTTATCATGAGTGCTTCGGAGCCAAAGATTGCGGGGTCAATTCCCACATCTCCTTTATTTAAAAAAATCTCAAACTTCAAAATTGGACATCCAATGTGTTGAGAGACTAATTTGCAGACTACCAAACCTCGTGAAAAATATTACCAAGACATGTCTTCACTTTTTGCAGTGGACATCTTCACGCTGTGTATATTCCAATGCTCCACTTTCAGAGCGGACATAGCTTAAAAAATTTCAGTTTTGGAGTGGGCATGGTGGAATTTTATACAATTCTATATTTTTATACTACAATACTAAATATTATCTGATGATCCTTATTATATACTATCAGATATAGCGGTTTAATTTCAGTATGTATATGGCTAACTTAAAATAAATCTAATATATGCGAAATCTATTTATCTTGTTCTTATACCATATTCGTTCCCAAAGTAGGGCATATGGATCTACACACTGTGAAGATATCTACTCCGAAATTGAAGTATTTGGATCTCCGCAATATGAAGACGTCTTGACAGATTATTTTTCACGAGAATTGTTTGTCAGACAGTTACTTAACCCAATAAGCAACCAGTCCTGCATTCTCGGATTTGAAAAATCAGACAGATGGGGACTCGAGCCCGCATTCCCCTTATTGCTAGCCTCGCACGCTACCTACTATGCTACCGGGGAGAATATTTATAATATTAATATTTTTATGTTATGTTACTATAAAAAAACACATGATTATATAGGAATCATATTAGATCAACTTTAGGTGGCACAGTCACGATTATATTATTTATTTCTGATGTACAAAGCATAAACAATATGATATTCAAATAAAACATCTACAACGTTTGCAACATCCGCTATACTTGTAACATTATCATTTAATTCTAAAATTTATTTTCTTGTTAACTTTCCTATGATAACCTATATCGGCTACAATCTTCTGCCGTGTTCTAAGATCTACCTGTTAACTCGTCGTCTAAGAACAAGAGTCCTACTTCGTGTACTGATACTTTGCTTATCACTAATACACTTTGCTCCGGCGTTGTTAAGTGAATCCGCTCACTCTGACATTTATTCTAGGCGGCTATTGCAATTTTCCCATAGCCGAGATAAGTAATTGAACAAGTGTCTACAACTTGTTTTGTTTTCAGTTATATAGGAGTCGATTTAAATTTATGAGCTCAGCTGTACCCAATATCAATTCGAGCATCATTGATGGTGTTTGTATTGAAGCAAAGAGAAATTGAATTATTGGCAACTGGATGAGTTACATTATATTTTTTTTATCACATCTTTACCGAAAGTATACTGCCCTCATAAGTAGAACGCATTTGATTGCAAAAAATTATAAATGAAAATAAAAATCAAGCAATATAATAAATACAATTTTGAACCCTTTAATATAAAATAAATCGAAAATCATTTATTTAAATATACAAGTCATCACGACATATTCTTTACTTTGGCAAATATATTAAGTTTGTCGAAGCAAGAACAAAGTGAAATATGATTCGTAAGTAAAAAATGTATATTATTTACATTTGCTGACTTTTTATTAAGAAAGTACTTAATGTTTTTTTTTCTAAGCATTAACCCTTGAATAAGCAAGTTAATATTTTTATTCACACGTTTTAATCACTTCAATCTTTGACTCACTATCAATTCCACGAACATTTTTAAACAATGTTCTTTTATTGTCAAACAAGGAACAAAAAAAACTGAAAAAATATTCTAAGCTGGTAAGAATACGTATAGTGTTACCACATGTGGCCGCTCCCATTTCGGAATCAAAGGAGCACTTGAGATCAAATTTTGACGCATAGAACTAATTCAAATGACATTTTTTGTATTTATCTTTACAGCAATACACCTAATCTTTCGTTTTTTTTACAAAATATAATAATCATCGAAATTGTCTCCCCGGTAGCTTGGTTGGTAACATGCACGCCTAGCAATCCGGGGAATGCAGGTTTAAATCGCCACCTGTCGGATTTTAAAAATCCGAAAACACAGGACTGGATGCCCATTGGGTTGAGCATTGTCTGTCAAACAATTATCTTATGCTTCATGTTGGGAGCGATCATGGTATAAAATAATAAATAAATAATGTTTACAGCAATATACCTACTTTCGTTTTTTTCCAAAACATAATAATCATCGAAAGAATATAAGGGAATTAAATAAAATTTAATAAATATCTTTTAAATACTGATATGCATCTAGAACACAAGTAATCATCCGTATAATTTTTGTATTATTTAAATACTATTTCTGTTCCGAAAGGAGAGCACATTGATCTACACAGTATGAATGTAATTTATTGACCCAAAAATGTAATTTATAAATTTCCACATTATGAAGATATATCCTCATAGATTTGCTGTCAGCTAATTGCTCAATCTAATAAGCATCCGGTATTGCATTTGTGTATTTTTTTTAATCCACCAGCTGTGCGATTTAAGCATTCAATGTCTGAGACTAAGCCCACACGATTTCTAATTGTATATTGAAAGAATATGCAGATCACCATCTATGTACAATTTGCATTTTTGTTTTGTACTATTTACATACTAAAAAAGTAACAAAAAATATGAATCGATAAATAGCATTTCCAATCGCGGTTTTTTAGATAAGTGATTCACTGACCCAATTGATACAAATCATGAACAATAAAATAATGCTCTTGAACGGAATTAAACAGATGTTGATTGTAGAGCCGTGGGAATCAACGATCAACGCAGGTGAGTGATTGTAGCAGATTACTTGGTGCACAAACGGAACTTTTGGACAGGTCGCAAGTGCAGTGTACAGCCACTAGTGGGTACTAGAAAGGATGATAGTCCGCCACAATCTATCTACTTGGAATAATAAAACAATAAACCTTGGTGGATTGTCACGACGAACGACTAGAGATTGTAACAATTGTATTTTCCCGATCTATTGTTTTGTAGATACTTGTGACGCGTATGTTGTTTCGGATATCTCTTAATCGAACTTCCTATTTAATTAAACTCAATATTTTGTTCTTTTGCATTTTACTTACCGAGTGTAGTAATATTATCTGTCAAAAAGATTCTCAGTTTCTTAGTTCATGTCTTGAATCAAGTGTCAACTGACCAACTTATAATTCTTCTGCATATATTAGGTTGTAGTAACAAAATACAAATAATTGTTTGCCAAAAATATTGAACAGGAAAAACAGTTTAAGAAATACATATAGCATGTTAATTTAAGCCTGATCTATGGAAATATTATCATCATATAATATAAATGTTTGTATTATAATGTCTAACTGGAATATAGGACACGTAATCTACATTAATAGATTGGTTTTTAGTCAATATTTTAAACCATTTTAACTGAATTCAGCATTTTTAAATTCTAAAAAAAATATGTAGCCACCAGATTTGAACATTTACCTTACGGTGTTAAATTGCGCGTATTTACCAATTCAGAAACCGATACCGATGTAAAATAGATTCAATAAAATGATAAATAAATATGACATTTAATAAATCGTGAAGATTGAGTTATATTAATAAACTATATCAAGTATGGATCTGCCATGAAATAGATTAAAATTTCATGGGAGCAATGCAATTGCTAAACGTGACCTTTTTGATCATAATTCATGACATTTAGATGCTCGATTATTTAATGAGAGCCAATTTAAATTGGTTTATAAATACAATAACAAGGAAAATAATGTTTATTTAAATATTTCATTTTTATAATGTTTGTCAACATATTTCTTTATGTTTGTATTATAATTTGAATGTTAAAAATAGTCATATTGATGCAAGTAAATAAACATTTTCCATCAATTTTTTTTGGTAAATATACTTGAAAAATAAATTTCCTGCCGAAAAAAGCATAAGTGCAGTACCCTGCCTCGTAAAAAAGTGCCAATTTGATGGAATAGTCCAATCTGTCCCCATTACATGACTGTATATATTTCATATTATCAGTATTCAAATTATTATTTAAAATAAGTTGGACATCGTATTAATATACATTTAACAAATAACAGGTGATCAATTAACAAATTTAAATGGTTGTATATTGAAAAACAAACGTTAGCGCATGATTTTATATTCGCTTGATGAATATCCGATAGCATCAAATTAAATATCTGTAATCGACATACTAACAGCTTGTAGTGTTGTGATTCTTTTTCTTGGGTTCGCAACGTTAAGTGTTTGTTCGCCCAGTGACATCTGGTGACCGGATCGCACTCTACTCCACTTCCGCCGATCACGACTTCCTGTCACGACGACAGGCTGAGTTTACCTTACTCCCGTATCGTCATAAACATTAAGGCTGTATCGAGACTGAATAGACCAACGTCTAAACGAAACAAAATTCTAGACTTATCACATTGATGGCGATAAGATTTATCTTTGGAAAAAACAATACAATCCACTACAATTTGATATATATATTCAGAAAAGATTAAATTAACATTGAATTTTTTTGAGTTATTTAAAATAAATAATTGAGACTACCTCATTATTTTTATTTAAGCTAACTGACACATTATAAAGGATTTATATATGTATATGTTCGCTCCCAACGTGTAGCACATGGACCTAGACAGTGTGACTATATACACTCCGAAAGAGGAGTATATGGATCTCCACAATGTGAAAACGTCTTGACAGATTATTTATCACGAGAATTGTTTATCAGACAATTACTCAACCCAATGGGCATCCAGTCCTGCGTTTTCGACTTTTAAAATCCGACAGATGGGGCATCGAACCCGCATTTTCCGAATGTCTAGGCCTGCGCACTACCAACTACGCTACCTGGGAGACAATGTAAAAGGCTTATTTCGGATAAACAATTAATAATTTTAACAGAAAAAAGACTTACATAATATACATAACTACAAAGTATACAATTTACAGTAACATTTAAATCTATTTATATTTGTTTCTGAATTTAAAAACCTGCATACATGAAGCAATATGTGAAGACTGTAACAAAATTTTTATTGAAACAGGCAACTAAAACTTAAGTCTGAATAAACTTTCTAATAGGTCCAATTTTAAAATGTCATAAAGATTACACTGCCAAACAATGTGATTGATATCTTCACTTGTAAATTAATTAAGGAGAGTATTTCCAAAGCAAGTTTATTCCATCCTATCACAATTCAAAACAGACCAATTTGAATATGTATTTTTCGTATGAAATAACTATGTGACATGTTTTTCAATGTTTATTTTTGTTTTAAATAGTTCTGAAATTATTAATTTCTATTGGCTCGTATGCTTAACTGTTCTTTTATGGAAACTAATACTTATTCAAAATCTTCTCCTTTACATTTTGGCATGCTAAAATAAGTTCACTTCGGAAATTGTTATTTTTTTTTTGCACATAAGCCCCTTCTTTCAGTCTTACCCATGGCACTGTCTGATTATTTAGTTCACTAAAAATACGATACTATAAATTCAAAAATGTAAAATTTAATACAATAATAAAAATAAAGCGAAAGCTCGTTTCAATTTTACTGTTATTTTTATCTAATATTGCACTAGACGTAAACATCATAAAACTTTAGATAACATTAAGATTAGTACAATAAATTTACTACTGTATTACTCGCAGTAACTTTGTTCGTCTGTAATCATATACCGATAATTACAATCGTTATTGCAATAATACCAATCAATAGGCATTCATTAACATTATGTGAAGAATTTTATAGTGTTAGATTACTTTGAATATTGCACATAATAATTGAATTAAATCAAGTATACAATTATAGTACATAAAACATCGATAAGACTTCGTTTGAGCTCACTTTCATAGCGGTTAAAGCATCGCAAATCGTGAGAATGTCTTCTTCATTATCCTATTGATATTTGGTTTTGATGTGTGAATTGCTATGTGTTTTAGGCAATTTGAAAATTAGCCATAATTTTGTTGTAGATTATTTCAATTTGATACACATTACAATAAAAATTAAGTGCTTTTTTATCGCGCACTTTCACCAAATTTTTATTAGTTTCGAAGTCTTGTTTATTTTTGATACACTAATCAAAATTTTATTAAAAATTCAACACGTTGTGAATATAATTATTATTAATGATTTAACTAACATATAAAGTTTATTATGTTAAAATACACTCCATAAAATAAATGATACATTATCATATTTCTGATAAATTCATAGTGCTTTTTATTCTATCATCCTTATACAAATATGATAAAAAATGTTTTCCGAAAAATATTGTTGATGGATTTGATGGCTAAAAAATGTACATGAAATTCTTTCAACACTAAAATCTACCAGTCAAATTAATACTTTAATAGAAATCATATAATCTTCAGGCTACATTATATGTGGGCAGTGAGCGAACATATAACATCCCGGGTCGCTAACAGTGATCTCACATATGGAAGTTTACCAGTTTTAAATAAT
>JAGVSQ010000785.1:0-34482 GCA_022683975.1 Rhyacophila evoluta
GGAGTATATGGATCTCCGCAATGTGAAGACGACTTGACAGATTATTTTTTTACGAAAATTACGGACTTGAAATACACCCATGAGTCCCAAGTAGTTTTAAGAAGTGCTTCTCGATCGTAACGCTATATTATACAACCGCGAACTTCTCTAAAGATGTGAGGTGTGAATAAATCCATCGAGTACAAGCAATTCTGTTTTAACTAGATTTGATGGGGAAATGGTTTTAAAAGATACGCACAAATCATATCAGACAGAACTATGTGTACAAGGTTTATTCTATTTATTATATTTGTAATTTTCTTTGTCTATAAGGTCCATGTTTAACAACTTAAGAATATATCGTTTTGTTCGTAGCGAATGATTTTATGATGTAGCAATCGCGTATATTTTAACACGTAACAAAAACGGATCGCGTAAAAGCGGAGATATTTGAATTTGAAGAGTTTATTGTAGCTTTTATACGGAATTAGCTGATAAATGCATAACTTATCAATCATTACCGCATGAGACGATTAAAGTAGTCACCCCCAAAAAAGTACTTTGATTAATTTTGATACTTGGGCAAGGTGAATTTTTTGATACTGTGTCCATTTTTAAAACGTTTTTTCTATATTTTTCGATTTTATTTGGATACATTTGATAGTAACCATTTGGAGATTTAAATAATAAATTGGATATAGTTAAGCAGAAGACGCCCAAGCCACAAATTGACATTTTTCATTTTATTGCATTAAATGCTTCGAAAACATAAATACTTTAATATGACAAAGACATCGAATCAGAAATATACACACAGAAGAAGTAATCGAAGTTTTTTCTAACTCGCATACTAACAATTTACAAAAAATAATATCCACAAAACGTCCAAAATAAGGTTACTAATTACAAATAAATTTTTGACCATTTATTGTTGTATTGTATTGTATTCTATCGATATATCATTTTATTTATAGCCAAAAAATACATGAAATAAAACCAATTTCAAGGTTTATAGGCAAAGACTAATATAATATCAATAAATAAAAATTCAAGCAGAAAACGATCAAAATTTCAATTAGCACCCACAAAACATTTAATAAATTTTAAAGTAGTACGTTTTTCTATAATCTAATAATTAAGCAAGATATAGTCTAAATACCATGTAAGTATTTAAATTTCATATTACAGCCTTAATAATATTATAAAATTCATACTAAATGTTAATTTGTTTCTTTAAATTTCAATTGCGTTATTCTCCTGTTTGTTACTATGTAACTTGGACGTCTTCTGCTTAACTACATCCAATTGCCAGTGTTGGTTAAAAACTTTTTTTTGTGATTTGACCAATTTTGGCGTAAATTAAAAATTCTTGTAGCGTAAAACTTGAGAATCATTTTAATAATATTGAAAAAAGAACGTATGAGGTAGTTGTCCTTGACGATTCAGAAATTGTCGGTCGGTCATATGGTGCGGTATACAGACAATCAACGACATAAATATTAAGAAATTTGGCTATCAAAATAATGTTTATTTATTCAGAGGCGGACTAAGTGGGAGACGGATTGAAACGGAACCGTACAGTTTACACGCAAATGCCGGGTAAACGTAAATATCTAGACGTGACTGAGTATTTTAATTTAATTAAATACTATCGATCTACCCTAACTATCTTAGTTTTATGATAAAGTTATATCATTTTCTAAAAATATATATACTGATCGATGCGGTACGACCGCCAGAAACGTATGAATTTTGTATGGAAGCTGCGAGTGGTGGTAATCATTTGTTTTCTTTTCACCTTTGGCGTATAAAAATGTATCTGTTTTTGAAATATCTCGCTAAATAATTGGTTACATACTTTCTGTTATTACAAATCTTTTAATCTAAAGCACACATGGTTGCGACAACAGATATGTCACACATATCACGCACTAAAATCTTAAGTCGCGTATTTAACTTAAAAATTAAGTTATAATATTAAAACTCCGTACTGTTGATATATTATAATCCACACATGTATTTTTTTATTCCCTCCTATTGTGGAAGGCACATAAACAAACACTAATAATAATGGAAGAATTTCAATTCAAAAGTTATTTAGGATAAGAAAATTGTATTCCAATTTAGTTTATGCATGTTGTAAGTGGAATAAATACTGTTACTTTATTCTTTTTACTTTTAAAAAAATACATTGCGACTTTCTCACATGGATTGACATTTCAAATAAAAGTGACCAAACTACATCTACAAACTTGCAGTGAAGTGATGGTACGTGCAATGCTACACGGTATGCAAATAATAAGACACTCGAAGTACTAGAACGTGTGAATATTAATATTTCTCAGGATACCAATAACGTAATTTGTACTGTTACTGGCATCAGAAAATGAGTATGGAAATAAAACTTACTTACTTCGTTGATTTTTAGCCGGAACTTTCTAATCTTGCACAAAATACGTAGGCATGTAGTAAACGATTTTATACACATTTAAACTTTAAACGCGATTTTTATATGCACTCAGAAAGCAAACAGGTGACATGGATACTTATATAATATAATAAACAATTCAAATTACCACAAACTATTTTCCGCAACCTTGCCCTATTTATTACGGTCAGTGCGGTCGAACGAAGTGCATGTGCAACTCCCAGCAAATGAATATGACACTAATGACAGTAACAAGTATCGCCTAGACTTGCAAGCTCGACAACGTGTGGGCTCATTTCCCTGAAAAATAATTATATTTATTGAAAAAACATCTCACTCCCATTAATTTCAAAAAAAAAAAATACGTCGAAATTGTATTCAGTTTAATAATTATTGTAAATACAATTATGTTTATTTTTTTCATATTTGTGTTGGCAGCTCAATTGCCTTCACACTCTTACATCTTTATGGTCCGCAGGTTCGTCTGACATTTAATTTCGTGCGACCGTAGTAATTATATTTTGAATATTACACCATTTCGAGTATTATTATTTGAAAAACATTATCGAAATGGCTGTATTTTTGTCGAAAAATGCTTTAGCCACCGTGAGAGGTTAGTATACTTGTTTTCGAGTATTTTATGTAAGTGAGGTTATGTTAGATATTACCTATCCAATATCTTTATATCATTTAAAAAGATCATATATATCGTTATTCTATTTTATTTTAAACATAATTCATACATTAAACTAAATTCTCATTCGTAAATTTAATGATTTGCTTCTAAAATGCCAATATTTTATTGCTTAGGAGGCACTATCAATAACTGGTCAAATCAACATTATATTGATACAAAATATATTTGTTTTATATATTCTCACATAAACCTAAACTCTCTTTGTTCTTGATTAATTTTATCATTTTGAAACACATTCCATCCATCAGTTGGCAAAGACCAACTCAATTTCGTATAACATTTGAAATGATAACCGTTATGCCACATTCATTGTTGTAAATAAATCTATATGATAAGCATAGAAGACATGTGAATTATTTTATAAATCAATGGTGATAAAATGAAACCGTAACATGTGTATGCTCAAATCAGTCAATAATTAAAGTGATAAATCTTAATATAATTTAAAATGTAATACAGTTGCTCTTGTCAAAAGACATAAGAGTTTTTTAATCCTCTTACAAAACTTTTTTCAGTATCATTGGGGTATGGAAAACGCCTTCATCACCCTGTTTTATTGTTACAACAACCAATAAGACTACAGCATGAATCAACTGGCCAAAAGTGTGATAATCCTGCTGAAAATGATGCTCCCTTAGAAAATATGGTGAACCCTTTTGAGCGACCAAAAGCCCAGTGTATTCTCTGTAAACATAAAATTAACCCGGATTACAAAAACTATAAACTCCTCTCTCAATTTCAAAGTCCATACACAGGAAGAGTGTATAGTAAAAACATTACAGGTCTTTGTACCATGAAACAACAAAAAGTGGAGTTGGAAATGATAAAAGCTCAAACTGCGGGATATATGGCCATTTATTTGAAAGAACCATGCTTTCTCAAAGATCCTCGATTATTCGATCCTGAAAAGCCACTGAGGCCACATAAATATTAATTTGATATAAATCTGTGTAAATTGGTAGTCCTGTAATAAATAAAATCTAAATTTGAAATGGTTTTTTTCCCTATGAAACACTCTTTTTTAGTTCCAAGTAAATCCGATATTCAAATAGTTCGATTAATTCAAAAAATGACATTGGAAAGATGAAGATAAAGAACAATAACAATATTAATTTTTAGCTTCTTACTGCAATTATGTTCGAGTGTGGATCTCTAATATATGTATTAAAAGTGTGGGATCTTTTTATTTAGCTAGAAGTGATATGCACTGGAATATTATTTCTATCTTCACTGATTGTGTTTCGCTGTGAATCATAACCGATTGGATAAAGTCAGGGAAAATTATTTTATAGCTTGGCATCTTTTCAATAATCGCGCCGGTTCCTATGCACTTTGTGCTGGGATTGTCTATTGTCGCAATCGTAAAAGTTCTAGTGTCAAAAGTTTGTTTTGGAGCGAATGGTGAAAAATTTGACTTTTCTCACAATGAAAAGATCAAAAAATTCTTTATCACCATCAATAAACTCATCAAAGTCTAAAAATAAGAAACATTGCAAAGGGCAAATCGCATCAGCCGATGATATATTGAATACACCGGAAATAAAACTTAATTTAAATGTTGATAGAACGAGCGGAGGAATAAGTAAATCCTTACTGACACCGTGTCGAAGAATGGGGTTAACTAGAAATCGACTGAAAATTGCAAGTGTGGTGGATGAAAAACAATCTCCGTTAACTCCTAAAAATACGAACTTTGAATCGCGTTCCACCAAAAGTTCTGAAAATGATATTAATTTATCCAGAACGAATGAAGATAATGTCAATATTAAAAGCGAAATACTCGACAAAAACATTCAGTTGCACACTGGGATAACTAAATCAAACGGAAATAACTGTAATGAAATAAAAGATGAAACTCAAAATATGACTGAGCCAGTAGAGTTAAAAGAAAGTTGTATGAAGGTTGTTAATAAAAAAATAGAACGTAAAGGTAAGTCAAAGGTGCATTCAGGAGATTCTAAAGAAGTAGAACAAAAATCACTTACTTTATCTGATAAAAACAAAGTTATTTCTGAATGCAGTATCTCACTTCTAAAAAATAAAGAACTGAATAACACTGTTGAGCGCCTTGCATCGAGAAGTAATAGCAGTGATATTACATCATCACAAAAATCAACTTCCTCCTCATACATCAGCGAAGATGATGATGGTGACTTTGAAAGTAAGACAATATTAGAAAGGAAGAGTTATAAAAATTCAACAAAAAGCAATAAAAACAAATTAAAAATGAACAAGTCTAAAAAGGCTGACATAACTGAAAGTGATATTGAAAATATCAAAAAGAGAATCAAAGAAAAACTTGACATGGTCAATAAGTCTCAAGATGCCCAGGGTCACAACATTGAAGAATTAGAAAAAATGATCATTTCATGGAGAGGTGGTTGCAAAAAGGCATTAGAAGAGTTATTGGATGTCGGCAGAGAAAAGGGACAATTGAAGGAGAATACCGATATGGAAGAATTGCTGAAAATGTTAAATATTCCATGCGAGCTTGTAAAATATAATTCAGAGCAAATGACATTTGAATAACTTTATATTATTTGACTGTCTATTATGTGTAGCGTAATGGTAATAACTAATTTATTTTTTGAGACAGGTTGTAAAACAATTCATTCTGCACTCAACCTACCAATCCAAATTAATATTTTACTTTTAACACAATCTAAATAAAAATGTTTATTCAATTTAATAAATAAATGTACTTGCTACAAACATTCATGTACAGTTGAACTGCATGTGTAGTACGAAAGAAATGAAGTTTTCAAGTATTGGCTAACTAATAAAAAAAAAAAATTATAGTGAGAAGAGCTTGAAATATTTATTTATTCCATGTTTGCTTAATTTACCAATTTATAAATGTTAGTGAGCTTTATGATTCTGGTATAAAATCGAGCTGACAGAATATGGTTTCTTCACAATAAGGAATTGCTTAGTTTTATAAACCGTCAATTAATTATTCATCCATTTTTTCTTATAATAGCTAGTTAAATAATATTTTTTTCAATAGTCATTTCGCCATCATTTTTGTTCAAGACTGCATGAAGAGATGGAGATTTCTCATTGGACTATTTTTATACATACCAAATAGGCATCCATATCTTCTAGTACTCTAAATACACGTTAAAAAACGAATCTACAAAATCCTTTCCATCTGCAGGAATCGAACCTGTGATTTGTGAACACTATTTATTATTATGCAGTGACTTAATACATAAAACTCAAAATAATATGATTACTTATGTTTATCATTCATTGTTACCACTATAATATTAAAAATAAAGATTTACTATTTATTTATTGTTTGTTGCTTCACACAAATTTGTTTTAATTTAACTACATTCACCTGTATTATTCCATCTCCACCATGACTCACCTTTAATTTTTTAAGCATGTTTTACATATTCAAACTGCAAATATAAACTGGTCAGTATGTCAACTGTTTTTCACAAATCGGTCTATTACACTCCATCCATATTATATATTTCAAGCGTCATATCCCCTATCATTATAAGAAAGTCTCTTAATTAACCCTCATACTTTGGCACAAGAGGCTGCAATTTTAAATTCTGTTAAAAACTTAAAGGTAGATAAAAAAATCAACAATCTAAGCAAGTCTTCGTATTGTGGACGTCATATGCAGCAATGTTAAAAAATAAAACTGCACCGCAGATGCCTTGGCAAATTGCAAGAAATAATATAAAACTGTGTATATGCTAAAATAAAACAAGAGGAGAAATTACACATCTTAGAAAATTTTAGAATTTTATGTCTGATTCAGGGAATGATAGTTAATGCCAATTTGAATTAAATGTATATGGCACGGTTGAAATGACATCTTCAGTGAATTTCCTGGGTTATGAAGGTCATGCGATGGTTCACTACCTCGCTTGGGTTTTGTTTATTTCACACTTCCAGGGTCAGTGACAAAAATAGAAAAATGCAAATTCTTCACAGAAACTTTTATTTATACTTTGTATTTCAATAATAATTAAATCAACACAATGATTGGCAGCGAATTTGTCATTGATATAACACATTTTGAGATTTTTTTTATTGATTGATTGACTGTTCTGTGATAACCCAACATATCGCATTACTAGATCATAGCAGCAGTGAAGAATTAGAAAAAAAAACAATCACAAAAACAATGCAAGCATTTTGTATGTCTTTTATTTACATTATCCAGCGTGTAACAAACAACTTTTAGTCAATTATTGAGGTATAAGACATACACATAATGCAGTGTACATCTGCAATATATATAAATTATAACAGGTATGGCATAATTACTTACTATGAATATCAAATACCTTCATAATTGCTTTATAGCTCAGACAGTATATAAAAAAAATGCAAGTTGTCGAAACTAGGAATTCACTTTTATCCAATCCAAGTCTGGATTTTTGTAAGATGAAAAATTGTTTTTCGAGGTTTTAAAAAATGATTTCCGCTTATACAAGCACATTTTATTTAGGTATTTGTAGGAACTAATAATCAATTAAAATATGCAAGAGAAGACCAATGTACATATTCATTTCAAGATTCAAATTATAACTGGGCGTGTGGAGTATGTATTTTCAGAGTAGGACAGTCTTAAGTTTATTCAGAAATCTATTCAACAAAAGAATATTGTGATATAAGTACATGATTTATAAATAAATATTATTTGTTAATCTTAACAATTTATTGTTCGTCATGCGATGTTTGTTTTTAAAAATCCTCCACTCCGCTGCTGTGGAATCTCATCGCATTGATCACCTTGCAAACAAATACAACACAACTATGCGGTAGCATATTTTTATTTAACGCGTATAAAACAGAGCGTAGCTCAAATAAATAAACTACGCCTATTTTTAATTTTTTTTTTTATTTAATGGCACTGTATCATCGGCCGTTGAGGTGACATGCGATATTTGCCATTAAAAACAACTGGAAAGCCGTCAGCGTAACAGACCGCCATTGTTATATAAACCGGACTTAAATTATTACTATTATAAACGGCACAATATTTTTTATACATTTTCACTGCATTATTGAAAACTTTCCCTATCTAAATCACTGATTTACCGACAGCAGTGCTTCTATTCGATCACTCTGCATACTTCCATAATACATTATGAAATGGAGAAATCCAATTCGGCACAATCATTTAAACAGATTGATCCAAGTAGAATATGACACAGCTTATGTGGAAGAATCGAAGTCACTCTGCATGTCATTCGTAACCGATTGGTAAAATTTGAAGCACAATTGTTAGTGCTCTTTCTAAAAACAATAATTATGAAAAAAAACAGCTGAATGATAGATAATAAGAAAGCATTTTTAAAGAGGTAGGTATGCCGCAAACAGATGTATTCACTTCCGATGAATGCATCACCAGAGCACTGCTGACGGTCTCATCCACAGGATAATGTATCCTTTTATTACACGAATGTCTTCCTTTATTCTTTCACAAACACACTTCTTGTTCAATATTATCAGTTATAAAAAAGATGTATAAAAAAATTCTAAATTAAAGCATTTTTCAATTAAGTATTATTAACTAGATATCAATAATTTATTGTTATTATTAATTTAGCTGTATTTCGTTTTATTGTGAAACGGCTAACAAGCGGTAGAGCGCGACAACGATTCATTGTACTGAGGATGTCGCTGCGCACGCCACTCTGACGCCCATCGTCTCCCTTTTCCATGTCGAGAATCAAACCAACAACAGATCAATTTATCATTGCAGCGGTGGATTCGCCCTCGACTCATAAAAAAATATAGAATCACACTAATGACTTCGGTATGTTGTCTGGATATTTATCCGACGATAATATTTATCTCACATTCAGAGACGCCGTTCGCCCACTGCGAGTGTGTACTTTAATTTTTTTTTTGATATAATGCAACATTTTGCAGAACAAGATCAAAATTTAACATGTGATTAAAATTTTTTTAAAAAAAATAAGAATTTAAAAATAAAAGCAGTTTCAAAATTTCATTTTAAACAAATTTCATTCCCACAATTGAGGTACTCTTCGTCGCAATCTGACGCCTTCATATAATTTGGGAGGACACTCTCGCACGTGGATAGAAATGATCGGAATAAAATCCACAACGACGCGCGCGATAAGAGACATAACAGAGGAGAGGAGAGCCAACTGCTAAAACTTGTCCTGAAAGAGGAAAAGGTTGTTGGTGGCGGCCACGGCGATTATGTTCTCAGCAGGGTGCCAAGCCGTGTGCAAGATCTTCTTGTTGAAGTCCAAACAATCGACGCTGATTTCGTCTTTCTTCCGCTTATTACCCGTACACACCTTGCGGGGGCGGAGCACAGTACGCGGCTTGGCTACCTCTCGGGATGCTTCCAGTGCCACCTCTTTCTTGGTGGTTCGGTCAAACACCCGGAAGAAGTTGTTGTATGAACCCGTCATGACAGCTGTGTCAGAACCGTTCCAGCAGCACTCGAACTTATCAAAGATGCAATCATTCTCATACAGGGAACACAACTTTGCCCGAAGATATTCGTGCACCTGAAACATTCATTTCATCAGATGAGAATACTGCTTGAGGATAGAATAACGATAGTCACAGATGTCAGGAAATAGATTGATTAGAACCGTTATTACAAGAAAAAAATGTGATAAATACTACTCACTGGATACGTTTCGACAGGTTTTGTCTCCATGTGAAGGTCCCAGACTTTGACTGACAAGTAATCTCTAGTGATGATATATCTGCCAGAGTTACTCAGTTTGACATCGCTGATGCTGGAAATAATTTCCGAGAAGAAACTCCGACTGGCCGGATCTTCAGGCTCCTCGAACAATTTGGCGTGGCGATCGCACAGCGCCGCCGCTCTCATATCGCATAATCTAATTGTGCCTAAAAATGATAACAGAAATCCGTCTTATATTTAGAAACAATGAATTATTTGGTGTACGAAAGTAAAATTTCAGCACCCATAGAAAACATACGCGAGACCAGTTGCAATAAAGTTAATAAATCTAATTTTTCACCAATTGCTCCTAATTCTAACCTATATTATATTTTTTAAATTATATAATTGTACAAGTGCAGTTTGCAAAATTCAAAAGATTATTTTTCAGTGTCCTTCCAAAAAATATGCCTCCATAACAGTGCTAGTTATTTTGTCCATATAAAATGGGGTATTCTATTCCACTTAAATAGTCAGTTTAAAAATAAAACAATTCTTATTGTTAAATACACACTGTGTAACCCTGAAAACAAGGCCTGCTGTTTTTAGTTCATGATATGGGCTTATTTTTGGGGAAAGACTGTAATATAATGTCACTTAGTTAATAAATGCTCATAACAAGACCATTTTTAAAATCGGTAACACACGCAGTCTGCCATTGGTATGAATATATATATGCATTGAAGAGAGAGTTGCGTGAATTATTAATAAATTACAATAAGCACGGAAAAAATACAAAATGAAATGAGTTCTCACCTTTACTACTAGAATAAACAAAAAGGTTGCACTCAGTGGGATGAAACTCGGCAGCCGTGATGACCTCCGTGAGCTCTTCCATATTAGCGGGCTTAATGTCCACAATATTGAAGCTTTGATCTGTAATGTCCAGGTGCCACAGGTTCACCCGGAGGTCATCAGCGCTCAGGTAAGTCTCTTGGTCACTGTTCACGCTGATACTATTTATATGGTATGTGTGGGCGTTGGCAAATATGCGTCTGGAACAATACAAAAAATGACAGTATTAATAGAAGGGAATTTGTTTACAGCGAGTATTTCTTGTAATATTTTTATTCATAAGAAATACAGTCAACTATTAAAATAACATTTATTTATAAAAAAATGTCTATCCTGTGGTATTGGGCCTTTAATAAACATGAAAAATAAATACAATGACTGCAAATTTCTCCGCAGACCACCTAAAGTCTCTTGCAAAGAATTTAATAAACATCATGTATTCAGTTGCCACAGTTATTTTTTGAGAAATTGAAAGAAATGTTAAAGTCAGTTGATAAATTGACTGAAAATGTTAGGATTAGAATAATTTATCATAGTAGGTTTAATATGCCAATTACAACATTTACATGCGAATAGCTTCGTAAGAATGTTAAGCAGAATATGAATGAATTGGCCTATTAATTTAGTCCAGGGAATGACACTAATATTGCCCGCTAAGTAAAACACAATATCTACATAGGTAGTTAATTACACACAAGAATAAGTATGGTAAATAACTGACAACAAAGTCTTATGTTTGTAATGTTAATGTTGATGAAATACATTTCCTATGTATAATAAAAGATTTTTGAATTTTGTAAATATCTGACACTGAACATCAAACATAAATGTATGAAAAATATATGACATATTTTTCACATGCAATGATATTTAATGAAGTGAGGTGTGGTACCTAGGTGCTGCTTCAACCATGAGGTCCATGGGGCGAACAGTGGGAACTTTGAGACGGGTTATATGGGAAGGGTCTCTCGTTGCCCCACTTTCTTCTCGGGTATTATAACCTGTAACCCGTTTGTCTCTTTCTGATACCTGAAACATCAATATAAGTATTTAAATCATAGTAACAGTTAAGAAATAGTAGACGTAAAAGTGTAGTAAAATAAATTAATATAGTTAACAGCACGTAAGCATTTATGTCATTTGACAATGAGAATAATAAGAGCACGCAGTAGATACTAAGGTTCGACAAACAAAGGCTTGACAAAGGACTCATCCAAGTATGCATTTAAACCAGATATGACGATGAATGAATGCATATCCTGTTACCACACGTATTACGTTACCAAAAGGTTATGGAAGAAGCGGGCTATGGCTTAAGTTTTTCAAAATGACCTGAGAATTTGTAACGGAACGTAGTGAATAGAATCATTTTGTTTTAAAGTTATAATGAAACCACTTCTGTGGCACTTTAATATTCAATGATATTATGTAACTAGTAAAATGACTGTTGCACTAATTGAATAATAGCATAATGCAGAATAATTGCTATTCCAACAAGGCAAGACTCATTGATGTATTAGATCTATAGAAAGAACAGTCTATTCGACGCTTGATTTCCATGAGTTTTTATAAAGCTATAATACTAACAAAAAAAATCTTTTTGAACATATTCTGAATTATAGTTCGGTGATTAACTACATAGTAAATACAGCATTTCGAAAAATCAATACTACCTCAGAATGTATAGTAAATCCTGATAAACCATTAATTCGAAAAAATATATGGGAAACATTACCTTCCATAATTTGATAGTCTTATCATTAGTCGAGAGGAGGAAGTGACTTTGATTTTTCCTCTTGAGCCATCTAATCTTATTAATTTTTTCTTCTATTTCAAGCGATTTGAGGTAATCGAATTCAGGTTCGTGGGATTGAAATGTCGAGTATACATTGTATTCTCCACGCCTAGGCACACAGACTTTAGAGCCAGGGTCTCTCTGGAAGCAAAAAATTCACACAAATTATAACTTTCTGAAAATATTGTAATTTTGATAAGCCGGTAGTTTAATCTATTCTCAAAACTTTGCAATGGCCTTCAGTTAAATTGTCGCAGCAATATAATACAATAATAAGCATCTTAGTAACTTAAAATTAAATATTCCAACTGTCCTCCATATACAAAATGATTCCTTGTATCACAACATGATGATATCTACAAGCAGCATGAATCGGTGCACAATACAATAACATATCAAATAAGTTAAATTTTATTCTCATACTAAATAATGAAATTACCACTATATTCAATACGTTCAACAAAAAATCCTATTGATAATTGGATTCAAAATTACATGACATCTAAGTATTATATTACAATGGATATTTCCATAGGTGAGTTTAAAATGAGTTATTTACCTGGAATATGACAACACGTCCGCCTTTGTCCCCTGTGGCAAGGAGTTCTCCGTCGTGGTTGAACTCTACACAACTAATGAGGTCCGCCTCGCTGACGTCCTCCTCCAGAGTTCCTTTCACCTGGCTGAAGCACCACGACGTGTCGCCCCCATTGCCTGCAACCCATGCCCAACACACAATTAACTAACAATCATCAACGTACATAAAGAAAAAAAACTGAACAATTTAATGAAACTACAATGTTAAATTCCACAAAACTGGGTACTATTAACTGCTACATGGTAGGCATATGATACCTGTGCTTAAAAGGTTCATATGCTTGAAATTATGGTAATCACTGTTTTGTAATAAACAACTATTATCTTGTAGTATTTCAGCATTTTTTTTTAAAGTGTACGTTTTGTATAAATTAAGGCACAGACTTTTTTTGCATGATATCTTCCACAACAATATATCTGGTTCAAAGTCTAGTAATAAAATAATTTGATGATATTATTGATATTATTGATAATTTCATAATTTGTAAGAATTAAAAATTCTGTTTCCTTACAACAGTCATTCTATTCATTTTTATCTGAATACAACTTAAGTAACTTTTATCAAAATTTTCTAATGTATTCACTCTGGGACAAGTTTACAGCGGTCATTAAATTTAAAGTCCATTACATCAGAAAAAAATAAAAAAAGATGCAAAGAAAAAATATATCTGATTTATTCGATATGGATGTCAGTTTTCCCAAAAAAAATATATATACATATATACAATATTTATAAGTTAAGCATCATGATAGTTTACTGCAAAATGTGCTCTGTTGATAAAATATTTGAAATTGTAATATTCAGTACAGATAATGAACAAATTAATATTCATTATACTATTTTGAAGCTAAGTCAATGATAAACATAAACCAGCTAGTACAATCTATAAAGATAAGCCAGGTTTTACACACAAGTGACTTATATTTAAATTTTAAAGTCTTCTAATTTGTCACACTGTGAGGGTTACTCGAACTCTTGTTATGCTAAAACTATGACTAATGAAGGATATATCCTGAGACAGCCCCATAACAATTCTAATCTGAAATTGATCAATTAATATCAATTGAATCCTTGACATTGTGGCACTGGAACAAACAAATAATGAATGTGACCTGTTGGCAGTTTCTATTTTGCTTATTTAGTAATTACCACAGTAAAAAGTTGTAACTTTCAGTAACTTCGAAATGAATACACAGATATGTGTTTGATGCAAGCACATTTTTTCAGAGTTTAATGTTTACATAGGAGAAAAAAATATTTAAAAAAACAGAGCAAACTTAGCAGGTTAGTATCAATAATTCTGAATTGTATATTTCAAGTGTTTTTATACAACGAAAATATTAAAACAGTAATAAAAAGAGATTAAACAAAAACAAAAAATACAAAAAATTCACACTGTTATTGAGGTAATACTTGAATATTAATTTAATGGTGTTATTATAGTAGAAATTGAGTGCTGCAATAATATAAATTGAGCAATTAGTTAAATTAAAATCATGCAACTGATTGAATTAAAAAGATGCTCAGTATATAATACTAAATTACCTATTTACTGACAGCATAAGAGTATAGATATAAAGATATTTTAATACTGTACTGATAATTTATACCAAAATAGCATTAAAAATGTATAAGTTATAGTTTGAATAAATCTATAAAAATATTTACATTAGTAAAAAGTATTATATTTCAAGTAGTTTTTTTGATAAAGAAGAAGAGTATCAATAAAAATTGAAATGAAAAGTTTGAGCCATGTTGGAATATGCGCATGGTTAGGAAATCGGCTAATTAATTGGGCATGTATGTATGTCCTGGGTGTAAATAAATGTTGAAATGCATTTTCTTAGAGCGGTTATGGGATTCAAGTCTGCTAGTGATCCACAAGTCATGATGAGTGACAGAAAAAAGCGTAATTATCATTTTACATTTCTGAAATGAGATTTTCACTTTCTATTTAAACAACATCGATTATCGACATCTATTAAAACATGCAGGTTCTTCCTAACTCTTCTGTAAATGATGTAGAGTCAAAACTATTTATTATAAGGTCTGAAAATAGACATTATGAATTAAATTGAATATTAGCTTTAAAGCCAGATAACGAGTTAAATTCATTTAATTTTTCGTTAATAATACACTTTCTAAGTAATGAACTAAAAGTTTTGGGATTTATTTGTTTGAATCGTGTTGATTAAATATAAAATACAAATCGATTTCAACGATGATGAACCATGATTTGTGGCATTCTTATAATTTCCAATAGGATATTTATGAAGATGCAAAAAAAACTAGATAAACACGTTTATATTAGTGACGTTACAGACATATTTATTTTTGGAACAAATTTTAGGTGCAATGGGTCAAGTCAAGGTTATTCACCTTTTTATTTGTCTATCACAGTGAATGAACAATAGACAAAGTAGTAACATCAAATTGAAGTATGTACATATGCATACAGTAAGTACATATAAGACGGAAACGGGGAAATAGATATTTACTGGTCATCTTACATATCATTGTCTGCTAGAAGCTCACCGTTTAATGAAGATCTATTAGAGTAAGGTCGGAATGAAGATTAGGGTCACTCAGTGCGAATAGCGGGCATGGATTCAGATCATGTAAAATGATTTATTGACATCAAAAGTGAATCCCACGTGCTCTGTATTAAATGTAAATAGCATGCCAAATTGTTTTGCTCCCAAATAAACAAATTCAGAACGGGCATGTAGTTTAGAAGGCTGGTTTGTGAAGTTGCCAATATTTTTAAAATTGGCCAAAATGCAATAGTGGCTATAACACATTACCACATACTTGTTTCTGATGATTCATTATATTATATTGTATATTTATAATAAGCCAGATGGAAATACATAACTCCCAAATGTGGAGATATCTTAACCATCTCATAATAAATTGGACATTTGCCATTTGTTGGTGAATAGATATGTGTAATGGATCTGCAAAGAGATGAATAACATCGGAATGGTTTAATAACAAACATTCACAGGTGGAATTGTAATAGTATGGTTATAAAACTGCAGGATGATAGGAAACCGAACAAAATAAAATTCCTAATACAACCGTTCCTTCAAACTTTTCAATATTTAGTTTGATGATATAACTACAGAGGAAGCTATAAAGAAAAAATATTTTACACCAGAACGGTTAACGTTCATAAGCCCTAAGAAAATAACCACTGTTTATTATACTAAGTTTGCTTGGCTTATTCCTTATTCGACATTTAGATTTGTTGCTTCTTCAGTCAACATAACTGAACTGAAATTGTTACCAATACCTATTGAATAATTCAGTTAGAAGGCCATGGCTTCAGAAATATTTCAACATTAACAAAACACGGATACACATTCTAATAAAAAATGTCAACAATACTCAGGAGGCAAAAGCAGACATTTTTGTTAGCTCTACATGTCTAATTGGGTATAATACATGTAAGCGTTTAAGTTAGCAATAGACGTGGCGTATGGCATTCATATAGCAAGGCAAGCCAAACATCTATGATTAACATTCTGTTAAATCTTATTTTGTATCATTATATGGTGATCATAATTTTTATGACATGAAAGACTTGCTATTAATGATCCATAATACTTTTATTCCTCTACAACAGAAAAACAGTCCTGATGTCACTGATACACGACATTTTTCTCGCCCATTTGACTCTTCATTTAGAATCTACCCATTGTTTACAGTACTTTGTACTTTGTCAGATAACTTTGGACTACACATTACTTTGTAATGTTATGAAATTTCAATGAGCAATTAAAATTAAAGATAAACGTAATTCAAGTCAAAAAGAAAATAGAAATAATTTGATGAAATCACACAAAAGAACAAATTATGTCTTATCACTGAATATAAGTTACGTGACAAAAACTAGAAAATTAAATAAAAGTAAAATTTTGATGAAATAATATCCATTTTCAGTTCTAGCCAAATCGAAAATTTGGCATGGAATGTAGAAAATCAACGAACAGGCGACATGGCCACCCTTGTGTATAATGAGGGTGATTTACAATCTCAGTAGAATAAGAGATATGTTGAGGGAAAATGCAAAATCCAACAAACCAGAGGTAAGTTGAGATTCTGACTGAATCTGGAACATTTCGAACTTCACAATACATTAACACTTGAAATACTGTCATCGCATGACCTAAATCTTCATGGTAATGTTTTAAAAAATTATTTTCCATTTTTTAATATTATTGTTGAAAATATGAGTGTCTTTTAATTGATATAATAAGGTGCATATATAAACACACATATTATAATGCTTGCATGTAATTTTAAATTGACTAAAAATGAATAGTAGATAAATAAGCTCCAATTAGGTATAAAAATATTCAAAATGCTATCAATATAAATGATAACCAAACAGTTTTGATTACTCATCGAAAATAATAAAAAATATCCCAGTGTTGGAAGTATAAATAAACACATATTTTATTTAAGATTGCAATCAAGTTTGGCACATCGTAAATGTTATGCTTAGTGACATCACAAATGAATTTTACCGAAATAAAATTTAAGAGTTTTATTTATTCAATGTGATGTATAAGTACAAAACAAATTTAATAAATTGGTGCAGTCTATTAAATGATTAAGGCTACACGTTTTTAATGTAGGGATTCTGATGGATAATTAACCAGCATCTATAAAATATTGGTACACCATAAGATGTGGGAATGTATGAATAGAGGAAGAATAAATATCTCGAACGAAAAGTGCATGAGTGATGCACAGAACTCTATTTAACTTATTGACAGTGCCACTGTGAATGTTCTAAAAAAATAAAGCTATTTAAGGTGTATTCTCTCATATCGGCAATAGTTTATATCAGGAAACAGATAGAAGCTATACGTTAATCTGATTGTATAGGTATAATCTAAGAAATTCCACTTGACAAAATAAGATAAACCACTGTTGTCACTCCAGATTCGATGATATGGACCTCCAGAGATATATGAAAATAGAATTATATTTCTGAGTGACTGGTAGTCTTTATTACAGCCAATTTAGAATTTGTCTGGTATCTAAATTCATGTGAATTTTAATGTCAGCATGGAGAAAGAGCCCCAGAACCCACAAATCGGGCCTGTTACCCATCGACTCTCCATGAAAATTGTAATTTATATTGACAACCTACCAAGATGAAGTCCTGTACTTGTACTTGTCTATGGAAAAGTTCACAGAAAAGCAAGAATACTTTATTAAAGAGTAGAATAAATAAGCGCTGTTAAATCAGGTGGAATCACAGATAGCTCTATTTATTTTATAATTCAAACAAGGCATAATAATTAAATAAGAGATATAATAAAAAAAGCCATGGCATACAAAGCGACATAAAAAACCTGCAGGTTTCAACTGTCCATTTAAATGATTACAGTGTTTATTTTAAGTAATACTCGAAGGAGTTTTATGAAAAAGATTTATAGTCCGCACTTTAAATACTCTTAATTATTCAGTGAATGACATTTTTCATGCAACAAAATAAATTCAACTTAAATTCTTCAATATTTCAAACTTATGTTTATGTCATGGGTGGTGCAAGAGTATTTTTATATTTTGCATGGGTAACATTACGGCAGGTCAATGTTACTTCAAGATAACTTATGACTCCAGAGAACTTTGGCTAACTTATCTCTAAGCTTATTGACGATTGCAATCTAATTGCGAATGCTACAGTGACAAGGTAATAATTATATACTGAGGGAAACAAAGTATATTTCAAATATGTGTTATATATTTAGATATTATTCACTGAAATTGGCAACATATCTTTTTGCAAAATAAGAATGCCGGACATTTTAATATCACAATTTATAATTCAGTGTGAGAATCAACTACAATGCAACCATGACAGACTTTCCAGCTGTCTGAAAATAGTTAAGCATAATACTCAAACATGGATTCTACTATCAACAGCAATAGTTCATGTTATAATGTATTAAATAACCAAATTATATGTAGAAATCTGACTGCCTATCAGTTAAGTCAAAAATCTTGAATGCTGTATGAATATCACACAAATGATTTGTCTAAAAATGGTGAAAAAAATATTTCTTAACAGCTGCATGTTGTATTCCAGTGTAGATTACAATTGCCGAGTTGGATTTGTCTAAAGTTTTCCGGCAATCTTAGCCTCTGGTGCATATACCAAGGAAGATCCTTTCTCCTTATCATTTCAAATGTCATGAAGAAATTTTCAACTATTTCCTCGAAGAATAGATGCAAACACTCTACTAAACGACACCATTCTATTATAGGCAATATTATTTACAAAAATCCAACACTGGCGCAGGCAGTATTGACAAATACTATTATTTTTAAGTTTTGTATTATATTTGAATTCCAATATATGGACAGAAATTTTGCAGCACAATGTTCACTGATAACTATCCTGAACAATACTGGCTGAGTTTCAAACTTAAAGTATGGAGATACAATGAATAAATCTCATACAAAGTTACAAGATCTCTAAACAACAGAAGTCATTTGATACTCCATTTAATAACAAAGGTATAAGTAGATTGAAATTGTTTAAAGTAACACGAGTGGTGATAAACTTTTTGAAAATAGATATACTCAGCACACTATCTAAACAATAATATACCAGATGTGTACTCCATAGTATCCTCCATTGTCAATATAGTAAAATGAATGATACGTTATAGTAAATAATATATTATTGAATGTTTCTATTCGGTGATTAGTGTCTAAAAAGGAATTTGTAATGCATCATTACAATAGAAAAGATGAAACATCTTGCTATGTACAAACGGAAAAATCCGCCAAAATGAGAATACTATTACAGTGGGCCCTCATAATCAAATATTTCTATTTCTGGATCAGAAGAGTGGATTTAAGATCGTGTTAAGACACAATTCAAATACTTTCATGGCAATTTACAAGCGGTGCTGTCTAAAGCCGCATAAAGTCAACGTAGGTTAGTATTGACAAGCTAGTTTTTGAACACATTTGACATAAAGATATAATGCAGTTAGAATGTCGATGCTAATATGATATTAGACAAACTGAGCGGCGCTGTTTAATGTGCAGATTTATAGAATTCGGGGGAGTAAATCGGTTATTTTTCAAAAATGATTGGGGCAGGGCAGAGCAATTGAATTTTTACAGTTCTAACCAAAAAAAAGTGCGCAATAACCATAAGAGAGTAACTTTACAACAAAATCACGCATAAAAAGACGAAATTCAACACCAATATGAATTTTGTGCATTTACCGTCTGCGTTTGAGCGATAAAACATCCTTGAAATTTGCAATTCCAAAACCCGAGGTCGCCCTTGACAAACGGGCGCTAAAAGTCACCACTTACCGGCCATGACAAAGCCCAGCACAAAAACTTAACAAGTTCAATGTTTTTTTATCACAATTAACTAGTTTATATGTTAAAAAACAGCACCGCCACACGGATGATTTCCGATTCGAAACATTTCACCCGAATATTTGAGAAAAGCAATGGCGTTCGCTATTAGTACATAACATTACAGTCAAGTCTGACGTCAAGGTAGCTACCCGCGGTATGTCGGTAAAACAGGTGGTTTGCGTGTAGGTTTTTGACTATTTTAACGCTAGTATTGCACTCTATCGGGTGTTGCGAATATTTTTGCGTGTGATAAAAATACGAAAATTGCTCAGTCGGTACACAATATCTACTGATAATATTATAATTACGAACCGTATTAAAAACTCAATACATAATGTTGAAACATGTCTTATTAATCATCATAATCAAAATTGCCATTATTAATATTATTACAACTCTCAATGGTGTTATCGAAATATTAATATTTTCCAGCTATATGCTCTATTTCATTTATTATTTTCATTCCTATGATAATATAAGATATTTATATAAAATAGTTGTCATACACGACCAACAATTCGTCTCCGTATGATATTATTGATATTTCGTGCTATAAGTATCCATGTTGTGTGAGTTTTCATTATTTTGAACAAGAGTATACATAATGTTATTATTCTAACTTTAACTGTAACGTACTGCAGATATACAGACATAAACGGAATATAGTGATGTGTAGACGTAGGGAAATGGTAGTAGGTATGTAATTTTATTTTGTATTGAAAATCAATTGTTTCAACTTTAAGGATTATTTTTGTCAAGTTGGTACGTCATCGATTGCGGATTTAACGTTCAAATTGGGCAACTAGTGATAATTGTAAAGAAATAATAAATAAGAAATCATGTGTTTGTATATCTGTCCCCATATTAATATGAATGGTATTTATTTTATAAAATTAATGATTTTTTAAATTCTTCTAAAAATGTATGTTTTTTCGTTTTCATGTGATCTTGTGCTTTTTTTGTGGCGGTGTATTATTACGTAAGGCTATTTTTTTATCGATTTAAACCAAAGATTTTAATATTGTCAAAATTCAATCTCTATGATTCTAATCATATAAATGTTATCGTGTTGAAAAAAAATCAATTTAAAGACTGTATTATTAACTTAGCACTATTGATTAATGTTGTTGGATAAAAATCTATATTATAATCTAAACTGTTTGAAATTTATAACATTTCATGCGGATTGTTAATCGAGATTGTAATGGGTTGGATATGGACATTTTACTAACTTCTAATGAACCGATAAGAATACATATTCTTAATAAGAATGCTAATTTAATAATCTATTTGACATCAATATCTGTCAGCGAATGTAAATCCAGGTTTAAGAACAGTCATTAATACATTCACAGATTAATACAGAACTTCTGGATAATCATCAGAAAAAAGCTTGTACGTAATTATTTCACAAATTACCTCAAAATGCTTTTGCTCTCATACCCATTTTTTTCTACCTCTTCCTTAACTGAAACTACATATAGGGAGCCCTATATCGGTGCCCTCAGCTTCCTGGCTATTTTAACTAGGGTGATTACCGAGAATTTCAGATATTTCCCATTCCCTCATGTAAGCTATTTAATAATCATGCTATACATGTTTCAATGCTGAAGGCTTTTCGAGGAGAATACCCAACAAGTATTTTGGATATATATATAAATCATGGCTTCATCGAAATATACAAATTTGTCAAATGAAGTAAAATTATACTTTAAGACGAAATCGCGATCGAAATTAATTTAGCTACCAGGATAGAAGTGCATATTTATCTTATCATATTTGTGTCAATTCAAATGCCTGAAATTTTAGTGTAAATTATACTCGTATAGGGTCGATCGCGTATTTTTAAATAATTGAACAACCATGAATACGATATTATTTTCATTACAAAGACCTCATAGTACCTAATTTCTTACATAACTATATTTCGCTATAACGAGGATCCCGACATACAAGACTTATATTCATGCTGGTACGATTCACAACTTAGAGGAAACGAACAGTCGGTAGGTATGTGTCAATAAACATTTCATAGTATATTCCAATTCGATCAGCGTAAACAGCGTAAATAACGAGATATATTTAAATATATAAATGATACATGCACGACGCAGTCGTTTTCTACGCAATATGTACTTACTTTGCTTATTTGTCTTCGTAACTGCAGAATTAAGGATCAGACCAAGCCTGGAGAGACTCGCTTGCCTCATCACATGGGGGAAACCCCGGCGCGGCGGCGACGGAACTGGTGCTAAAGCACTCATCGTGTCTTTCCACACTTCGTGTTGCCCTGAAATAGAATATAAAAAATAGTTATATTAAAGTTTACAAAATGTGTATGGTAACGACACTGATGAAGAAACAAAGAAAAACTTATTTTTGAAGTAAGTATATTTTGGAGCATAAGGATCTACAAAGTGGTAGAGTATATAGATCTCCACAATGCGAAAATATATATTGTCAAATTGTTTTTTACGAGAATTGAATGTCAAATTTTGCTCAACCCAGCGGGCATCCAGTCCTGTATTTTGTGTTTTTTTTTAAATGCGATAGGTGTGGGAACCCAACCCGCATACGCCGGATAACCTCTCAGCTACCAGGGACAAGCTTCATGTGTCAATTTATTAATCGATAAACAATCAAAGCTGAAACTTTATTTGTAACATAAAATTGTAATAAAAAAATTAATACCCACGGTTATCTGTTGAATTAATCAAAATAAATTCGTTTTTAAATGAATTATTATATTAAAAAGACCTGTAGAAAAAAACGGAATCCGGGTGGAAAAATGTCAAATTTTATTTGAAAATCTATTATTTATTTCATACAATAAGAAATGAAAAATGTTTAATTAAAAGCCGGTTATAAAATTCTCCACTCCCTGGAGTTATAGAGAAACTTTTCTTGCTTTTATTTTCTTTCTTTGCTAATGATTTGTGATTTAAATATAAGGTATACGAGCATTGTATGAGAAAAAACACTTATGTTTTTATTTGATTTGTGTTTCAAGATGCAACGTTCTCAAAAAAAATTTCATATGCAAGACATGTGGATACTAAAATTTTCCATTTTATCGGTGGATCTCTAGAGTGGAGATATTTCTTAACATATTATGTTGAAATGATATAGTATTGGTCATTCTCTAAATACATCATATTGGAAAGCCAGCCCTGCTTACAAATTCATACTGAGAATTCGATTTTGCAGCTACGAAATTATGTTATAATATAAGGTTCTAACAATATTTCCCAGTATAATAATTTTGTTTTAGGGCGTCCACAATTTGATATAAAATACTACCGACTGTTAAATGTTCATTTATAATTATAAAACGGTGCACTGTTGTGTGTGTACCTTCGAATGATGTTAAATGAAGTTAGTCTCGCGTCCATGAATGAAGTGGACGAAATATTGAATAAACTATGAACGTTTAACCGTCAGAGCCGCGTCCAAATTGTGCAACGCACAAGAACGCCTGAATCTAATGGGTGCCTTTTTGTACGTAAAATTGAATAAATTCGCAAGTATTTTACATATGCATTGATATTTGCACAGTTAAAATAAGTATACTATGAAAATAAAAATACTTGCCAAATTTACAAGTTATAAAACAATGAAAATATGTAAACAGATTAAAAAAAACTCTTTGCACAAGAGCGCCTTCTACTCAAGGCACGGCTAATCGTTGTTCCACTTTTACATACACCTAACTTCGCATTTTTCCCGAATTCTATAAATGTTTTCACACAAAATAATCCTCACCTTGCCATTTGAACGGATAATATTTCATCATGAGAAGACTATGTAAGTTGAACAGTATCAGTTTTCAATTAACTTTAAAAATATGGTTCACTGTTTATATATGTGACAGGGATGCACTATGCACTGGGTTCTATCTTGTATTTTCGATTCGGGGAATGATAATTTTTTGTTCGACAATCGAATACGATTCACTTTTTTGTTTAGAGCTACAGTTCCTTCGATTGTTTCTGTGTTATACATCACTAGTAATTAAATTCGGTCCACAAATGTTTATTTCAATTCAATATCTTCTCGCAATCATTAAATCAAATATGTTACCTGCAAAGTAAAGTAAATAGGATTACTTGTGCGTCTCGGTTTTTATGCTAATTGGTTGAGAAATCATCTTACAAAAAAATCTACTCCACCAATCAAAATGATTTACAAACATATTTTAAAATTCGAAAAATTTCTTGCGATTATTATTGACATTAAACGTTACACATGAGTTGCTCTGTAGTGGATGTAATATTTTAATCTGCATATATTCAATTTGCATATAAACAATCATATGTTCATGAAATATATTTTTTATTTAATAATTTGATAATTCACAACCGAAGTACACGATTTAGGAAACCGAGAATTTTAATTTTCGGTATCTCTATAATTCTAATTCCTGCTAATTATCAAGCTACCAATTCATTCTTTATATAAAATCTTTACAAATAAATTTTTAATTAATGTACCAATATATTTATGACATATCCAGAGACAAGTTTGTATCTAAAATGATTTTTGTGTTCCAAATTCAAATACTTTTTTTGAGGCTAGGCTTTATTGTAAAATAATTTTATTCATTTAATATTATAAATAATGTAGCCATGACAATAAATATTTGAAAATATTTTTGGTGGGAAATTATCAAAACGTCAAATTTCACAGAAACAACACTTGTATTGTCTACTGTTTCCATAAAGTTCGACAACGTTCTTACTTCAGTACAAACAGAAATAATTTGATTTTTATTATTACACATTAATTTTAATCAAAAATGAAACTTTACAACAATCATTTACCCAAACATTTTTTTAGCACTCAGAAAAAATATTGTTTTATGATATAATCATTATAAAGACATGCTGCACTATCGATAGGTGGTTTGGTGAATTTTCATAAACGAACTGTGCTCATTTCGATGTCGCGAAAATTACTGAACATATGCCACTGTACGGACAGTTGGACTTCCGACAATATACAAGAAGTTGACATTAATGTGAATGACGTTGACTCCTTATACGATTTTCTCTGATTGCTGCTAATATGAATAGCAAATGTCTGGTGTATCTTTTCAGTGGAGTGCCACACGGCGAGAAAACAGAAAACCTGTACTTTTGACATACAGTAAGTCAAAATAGCTTGAAAATATTAACCGAAAAACGAAAAATTTATTCGGAAACCGTTTAGAATTTTTAATGGAGTGTTTTATTTTTTAAAAGTATACTTATTTTCTGTATTTTTTTTTTGTCGTCTTGACGATATTTCATTGCTGAAAATAATAGCAACGATCGACTTGATTATTTAGCCGTGAAAGATATTAATATGATTTTTCAAATAAAACATTTATGAAATTTCATAAATATACTACAAGTAATCACCGCTGGATGACTAAATATAGAATTATGTTCTCTGTGTATGTGTTTTCGATAACAACCAATAATTCGTGATTGAAATTTCCAACGAATTTCCAATAGTCTGTGGAAAGCTTAATCATAAACCTCGCGAATCCTACAAAGTATTATAAAACATTTAATGAAAATAATACTCACGTCGGTAATGTATTCAAATGTTATTTGGACTGTCGGTTGCATTTTAACCATGAAACGTTATCAATAATTACTATGAATTACCACTACATACTATCCACGTATCTAGTACATAGTAATTACCATATACTTGTAGGAAATTATGGTAGTTGTAAATTATTATTCTGTAATCAATTGGCACCTGAGCAACGGCACTGATAATAAATAATTATATATCATATTAAAAAACAGAAAAATACAAGGATGGCGAATCACATAAAATATAGTTTCTGATCGAAAATCAATCTGGACTGTAAAATTTTCAAATCCACTCTCTACTTGAAGCATATGAACGCCACAGGGCGCATTCAAGAATTCCAGTGACTAACCAATATTTTCACATTTTTGAAGATGCTGTAAATAATACTTGGAGGTAATTGCATCGCATAGCCGAACCGTTTGTTGATAATCTATCAATGGATTTGGTAATTATTTTGCATCAGCGATTTGTGCAATATCACGCCAAATATAAGGAATCGAAGAGTCTTCAAGGACGCCATGACTCTGGTCTGTAACGCAATTTTATAACATAGCACTTGTCAAAAATTGTTTAAACATAAAATGTCTATTTTACATCTACACGTCACTGGCAAAGTAAACTTTACAGTGTGTGATGTCATTTTAATTACTTCTAGGTATTTAGATAGTTACTAAATGTAAATTTGCAACCGAAGTGATAACGTCGTAGAAAAAAAACAAGTTTGCACTCCATTAGCTAAATTTTTTGCATGTCGGCTCTAATATGAACATATCCTGCACGTGATAAAACTTTTCCCCTTTCTCAATCTCAAAAACTCCCTGTTACGCGTTTTTATGGTGAGATAACATTTTTTTAATATTTTGTTACGAACAGATCTGCTCCTGCGTTCATTGGCGATATTCATTTGAAAACAATCAACATAGTTCTTTTTTCCAATATACACGGATGTTTACAGTTTACAAATAACAATGACCAACGATAGTCTTATGGACGAAGATAATCTAAACACATAGAGGTTGTTTTTTTACACTTTTATAGAATAGGTCACAAGGTAGCGCTGCAGCGTGAGAACGCTAAGAAAAATAGTTGGAAAGTATAATAAAAAATATATTTATTTATATTCCACATTAGCATGTATTTTTATAATCATGTAATTTTATAATGAAGTAAAAAAGGTAATAAAAAAGCTTACGTAATAAAAGTTATACAAAATCAAAACAGTGGTATATGTTTTGATTTTTTCATTCCAGGTTTACTGCAAATAATACTGTTTTCATTTTTTTTCGTTTTGTTTCTTCATTTCGATTTTTAACAATCCTTCATAAGTATCACATTAGTTACATGAACACCTACAAATCATGTATTCATAAAACAAATGTTCCATATATCTTCTTACTTTTTCAACTGCATGACTTTGTGGTCAATCAAATTATTCTCGTCAACTTTTGCATTACAGTATGAATGAACCGCTGCGAACCCACATAAATAACGTCTGTCTGGATATTTTAAAAAAATGCAACATCCTATTTTGCAGTGAGACGGAAAATCAGATCGATCATGTTACTTATTCATCAATCTAATCGAAAAAAAGAACCAATACATAACCTGACATGATGATTAAGTCGAATGTTCAAATTCATTATTTTTATCTTCATATCCCAAAGTTTCCTAAAATTTTATCAGGCAATATATTGGAGTAAAGTTGCTCGTATTTGAAAGTATTATACTAACCCTTCAGACAACAACTAATACGCAGAATACTGAGCACTCTCATTTATCAGGCGTACAACCGGAAAATCTAAAGATGAAAAGGTAATAATATAATTTGACCTTACATCGTCATTTATTATGGTCAAATGTATTCAATTTTAGTACATTAATAGACGCGCAAGGTCTAAGTTAAAATACTACGTCACAGTCGGTCTAAAAATTAACATAACAAGTCTTAGATAAAAAAAGACACAACGGTCTTATTATTTAATGAAAATTGTTCTTAAACTCAAAAGTATGTATGTACTTACATTACTTAAAATATACAAATTTCAAACAAGCATAATTTGAAAGAAATATGCCGCCAAAAAAGTAGTTATTACAGTTTATTTGGAAAAGAGAAAGCAACGAGTGTACGAATTGCTTAAAGCTTTGTATGTAATATGTACCGAGCAGTTTGTAGGTTTGAGAGTTGATTTAAGATTTGACAGGTAATGACAAGATGTAGCCACATTTATCCAGTTTGAATCTGTTGGGTTTATTAACAAGTATAGCATCATACGATTATCATATCTCTATGATAATTTTGACGCTATGCGGGACTTAAATATTGTTATCATTATACAATCAATGAGTTAGATAAACCCGATTTTTTTGTCAGATGAAAAAACCAAATTAGTATGGTCTTGTTAAGTTCCGTCCTTCGTTATGGAATCCAAAATTTATCTTACTATCAGTCTTATACTGGACATTATATTTAAATGACTAGTGTCACGCTTCATCCTTCATGCCTTGTGGTATGCGTTATTAATATCTCTATTGCAATGGACAATAGCCTACTAAAAGCTACAAATAACCCTCCTCCAATACGATATCATACAGCACAGTTTCGCTCGTTTACGATAAGAAAATGGTGAAAAACCTCATATAGCACGGCAATATAAACACAGTTTCATTATAACACGTTAGTGAAAAAACACAGCATAAAAATACAAGGCGAGTCTGCGTCAGCTGACGTTGTAGCTGTCAGGAGCAGTGATGACTATTGTGAAATTAATACAAATTAAGTTTAAAGATATTCTAGAAAGCTCCAAGTTTGGCAAAAATCTAGGATAAGATTTCTTGAATGCAAACTAATTCGATAAAGGAAGGCGAAAGTTCGAAAGGGAACTGCATAATTGCTTGTCTCCATACCAAGAGATCCACAACGAGCTTTTAAGGAATAGCAAACAAGTCAAAATTACAGAATTTATAAAGAGGGCAGAAGTGGCAAACGATTAAAACGATTCAGAGATTGAAGATGATATCATTTACCGAAAAAACGTTTACGTTTAATTGTATCGAGCGGTGGCGAGGAAGAAGATAAAAAGTGAGGGTTATTAGATTGAAAATTATTTTTGATTGAATATTAGATTAAATAAAGTTAAAATTGTATGGATTGACTTACAAAAAAATATTGGTTTAATAAGTTTTCACCACGAAACTCCCCGTTTTTGTACTGGCTCCGTGTCTCATATAACACGGTTTCACATAACACGGCGTTTTCTAAGAACCTATATACCGTTTTATAGGAGGGTTACATTGGGAAAGGTTATCGTCTTCACAATGCATTTCGTCGGCTAGAGGCTATTAAATAAACAATATTTTTTAATTATGTAAATTTTATTTCACAAAAATCAAACTGACAACGCATAAATCAAAAAAATCGGCCATATTTATTGTTTTAAGCATTGCTATATTGCCATGACAATAAATAAAAAAAAACATAAATAATCTGAATTTGGAACATTTGCCAATAGTTGATAAACAACGCTCAAATCAATGTAAGTCGTTTTCATTATATTTTAATTGAAGTTTTGAGATTAATAATCGGTTTATCTTAAGGATGGCTTCATGTATTAATAATATATTATGATACGTTTCGAATCAGTCACTGTTCCTTACCATCTAGCCAACAACCCAGAGAGGGCGACACGTGTGGCTTTGCGATCTGGCAGATAAGTTAGACCACCCTACTCCAAGGATTAGAAAAAAGGTACGATACCTACATAATCTAAAAATATACAAACCTTTGTTCTCTTGTTTTATTTGATGGAAAAATACGGTTTTTCATGAATATGTTTATTATGACACGATTTTCTAAAAGATAAAAGGCTCGATGTTAATATTGGATAAGTATGTTTTGCGAATAAAGATTAAATCAAAAAAAAAAAACAAAATTTTTCTGTAAAACCGAAGTTATTAGTTTACGAATAAGTATGAATTAATATTACAAGAAAACAAAATCACACATTAATTTATTTTTAAAAAGTAAGAAAATTTACCATCTGGATAATGTCCAATTATTGGATTTTGTAAAAAATGCAAGTTATATTTTAAAATAATGTATCTTTACATGTTATTTCACATATTCACGCAAAAGATCACGGGTCAGAATTCCGTAACTGCACAATAATCAATTTCCAATATACGTTATAATCAAATCCCATGAGTAAATTAAGTGATGGTAGTTACTTCTAAATCGTCTTATGATTTATCTTTTAAATCACGAATCTTGCCTCAGTGGCAGAGTTGGTGGGATCGCACGCTTCGGAATCATTAAGAACTGGAATTATTAAATCCCATAAATTTCACTATTTTTCAAAAAAAAAATTTTCAATTCAGATGACCAGCCTGGGAGCCTGTTTTAATGAAACTCACTTAAAATAAGTCTTAAAAATAAAACAATCTTGTCGAAAAAATATTTGAAAATAGAATGATTTAAAATTGAAAACATTTAATATGAAAATAATATTAATATGGAAATCATTCTATTTTCAAAATATTATTAGATTTAATATGTTCTATTAATTTATTCTGTCTCTTTGGGATTAAAAGACGAACGTTCCTAATCAAGCCTGTAAGCATAATATATTATGTTATGTACATATATTCAATATATAACCGCGGGCTAGCAAATACTTAGTGTATATCAAGTGATCGACGTCTTATACGAGGTCGGAGAAGACAAAAAATTTACGTGACGGCATATTATTCGTGAAAAGAGAATGTTGGGAGGGGTGAATTGATACACTGCATTATTTCTATGGGTGGGGTAACTTGATAACAGCTCAGACCCGAACTTATCATAAACAATTTAAAACATCCATATTTAATAAGCAGTTTGAAAACTTTTTTCTAACAGTCCATGACACGTGTTCATTTATCGATGGCTTAAAGTGTAAAGCTGATAACTACACGCTTAGCTGAAAATGACTTAATCATCTTTATCATCTTGTTGCACCAATTCGAATTAATTTTAATATATCGAAAAACCGTCCCAAGAAATTTTGACAACTTCAATCGGATCTGAGACATACACTTCAAAATATATAATTCTGCTATTTTGAATAAATATCTATCAAAAATATATCATTCGTAAGCAGTTCTACGAATAAACCGTTAAAAAGGTGTGTTTTACAAATACAAATAGAAAAATAAACAATTTTTACACCCTCATGTAAAGTTGTGAAAAAACAGAGCAAATTTTCACTTTCAGTTATCAATGGCGACTGTGGAAAATAAAAAGGACGTAATCCACAGTATTGTCAAAATAGCTTTTCTTTCAATAATTATAATATAAATACAACTTAATACAAGATCTATCAAAAGGATGTAAAATGCAAATGCGTTGTATCCAAATTTAGTTTTTATGTTTGAAAAAAGATCTGTGGAATATGCAACAAAAAAAAATATATGACTTGCACCACATCAATTTCATTTTTTTCTTAAATTATTTATTGAATTAATATCAGATTGGCTAAATAAAACGCCAGTTTGAGTCTTCATACACTTCGAGCTTGTGTCTTTTTAATACTTTGACTTTGGCCCAATATTATTAAATAAAGGATTTTTGTGCCACCTATAAAATTTGTTTTATGTGGGTTACCTTTCCACATTTGTGGTTAATACTAAATAATTAAAAAAGTTAATAATTGTAATAACTAGTATCACAATGTCGTATAGATATGTTAACATATTATATATTTAAAAATAGTCTTCATGTTGAATTTCGCATAGCACTCATTTCGCCACTGTTTGAGGTACACTATCGTAGATAGTGAGAGGCATAACCCGCATATCAAACCATGAGGAGATAAAATGTGGGTCAATGGTAACCACCTGAGTGGCCATTGCTTATCGAAACATTGAAACATACATGTCATGCTAACGTTATTTATTAAGAGTGTAGTCGATTTTACGAGTTGAGCTCAATTAAACCAATTTTGTGGTGTTTTGAAAAAACTGCAGATAAGGAGGCTTTTGTGAACTTGGATATTTCGTTGTTATACAAGATGCGTGTATTGTTCCAGGCCGTCATTTTGATTTGGCAGTTATTTGTCAGTTCATATTTCACAGTCGCGGAGACGGTCGATAACATCTAACGCCAAAACAACGTATTTGTATTATGAAAACATTTTATTTGCATCATTTTTCGATTTGACTGATTATATTAATAAATAGAATAGCCGCTGTTGGGGCACTGAAAATAATTAATTGATACACCAATGACCATTATCCTCTCGTAGAGTGATTTTATGGTGCGCTATTTGGCCCGGCGGCATCATTGAACCTTTTTTCTTTGAGGATGCTACACAATTGACCTGAATGTCCAAATCAGATTAATTGGATCTACTGGCTGCAATAGGATAGTACTACACCACACCGCTCGTGGTACAATGCAAACTTTTGGTACACACACATGCACATCGGCCTGGAGCATAAAACGCAACCCGTATTTATAACAATACGTATTACTAAATGTGGCCTCTATTCGCCCACCCCGTCTGTACACCTAGTCTCAATCTGGTGTATTTCAGAGCTCTGATATTCGGCGGAAATGTCCCTGGGATAAATGTAAATTATTTAAAACTTAGGTCGCCACGCACTGAAAAGCGTAAAACATAAATTAAATGGAGAAAGGATATTTATTTTGAAAAACTTTTTTACTATACGTACTATTATAGAGCACGTGGTTTTTTCACAATGTGAAGATAAATCTTGACAAATTGTTTTACATGACAATTTGTTATTAGCCAATCGGTTATTGGTTATCTAGGACATCTTTGGCTATTTGAAAACCCAAGTGACTATTTATCGGTTACTGTTTAGTAGTCCTATTTGATTTCATTACTCAATGTATCTCAACTACCGATAATTCCGATCATGGTATGAGACTTATCGTATGAATTATTTTGCGGATAAAAATCGAATACAATTTTAGGTATCAGCTTAATTCTAAAATCACTATAATTCTCGGAAAATATATATCTCCTACAAATCATTTCATAGCACCGGACTGCTTTTAAAATCCATATTTATTTTTTAATTAAAACAGGAGATGAGCATATTAAAATTATTCATACAGTTTTAAACTATCCCACACATTATATTATTATGTATTCGCGTATACAGAGTCACATCAATGAAAAACGCATAGGGCTTAGACACAAAATTTGAAGGAAGTCAAAAACTTTTGGCAAAACATCGTTCTTGTTAATGTCTTTAACCATAGATATTGTAATATGAAAGTTTTTTTTACTAATAAAAAAAAAATGTCAGAGATTATGGATTCATATGTGGAACATATACAGTGTGAAGATGTCCGCTCCGGAAGTGGAGTATAAGGATCTCCGAAATCTCAAGACATGTGTTGACAAATTATTTTTTGCGAGTTTTTTTTGTCAGAAAATTGGTCAGCCCAATGGGCATCTTTGAAAATCCGGCAGTTGTGGGAATCGAACCCACATTTCACGGATTGCGAGACGCGCAGGCTAATCTCTACACGGCCGAGGAGACGGAAGACTTATTAACGGCGGTTTTGTCCATTTTATTAGACACTACTTTATTTTCACTTTTTTTAACGGAGTGTGTTTTTGAAAGAATAAAATAATGATTTTTTTTATCCATTCGTTCCTGGATCTGTCGGAAAAAATAGTGACATCTTATTGTAAGACACGCCTGCCAAAATATTTCGTCACAACATTTTTGAATATTAAACTACGTGTGACTGACAATACTACAATAAAAATTCTGTGTTTTTTCTATTGACATAAACATTGTAAAGATTATTTAATATTATTCAATGAATTTAAAAGACGGATAACATGGTAATTAGAGGATATAACCGACAATTGCTCGCAAACAATGCCATTTAGCTATGACGTGTTTGTAGTGTTTTTCTCGCAATTCCGAGTATTAGTATTTTATGATATGACAGAACTTATTTCGTTTTCGAAACCAACCAACATTTGTCACATGTAAGCATAAGTTTTATTGACATTACCGTTCGATTTAGTTCATTGTATCACGGGAATTCACCTAAGCCTGCTGATGGATTGCAAAACGAAATTCAGAATTCCGCGAATACCGGAATTAAGCTTTGTGAAACCTTAAAAAAACGAAAAAACTTCCAATTTTCGATCCAATTCCGAAAAAATCCGAGATTTCGAAATTCGGCCGAATCGACTCATGAAAAAACAATATCTCATATACAATGTCACAAATCTTATAAAATATGAAAAATCTGATTTTAATCGCTATTATTTCATCGGATTCCATTTATTTTTAAATTTTACTGTCAAATTAAGTGATATTATTTAAGGTTGACAAATGCGGAATTTTTTGTAGTGTGGTATAAGAGCTATGTCTCCCCAGTAGCGGAGTTGGTAGCGTACGCGCCTAGCGATACGGGGAATGCGGGTTTGAATCCCCATCTGTTGGATTTTTAAAATCCAAAAATGCAGGA
>JAGVSQ010000786.1:0-34480 GCA_022683975.1 Rhyacophila evoluta
AAAAAAAAAAAAAGAAATGCCAACTTTCGAGCTATGGTGTCATTGTATTTAACGAGGGATGCCACCTCTTCAGCATTGGGCTTGAATCCAGTAGCTTCATAAAATATCTTAAAACCAAAAATGCAGGACTGAATACTCAATAAGTTGAAAAACCGACTAGCAACTAATCCACTGAAAAGCGCAATCCGTCAATATAAGTCTTTGTATAATAAAACGATTCATATTATATTCAATTCTGTAGAGAATTTTTTCACATTTTGCATATCCATATGCTCCAATTTCGGATAGCACAGGATAAAAACAAGAAATCATCATTAACACTTATATCCAGTGTATACACCACTTACTAAAAATACTAAAGTTTATGGAAAAAGAGTATTAACCCGTAGTATTTTGTAACGATGATATTTCATTATGCGAATGTTTCTACGTTAGTTGTAGTGTTATTTTTTCGCTAAGTATGAAAATTTAAGTAATTCATATACCTCACAGTTAGGGGTTGATGTTTAATACAAAGCTTCGAGATTTGTGGGGCAATTATAAATTAATTAGAACAACGCGTGACGGAAATTAATATAAACCAAACACTTACAGTAAATTAGTGTTATCCGCGGACGAAGCTGACGGGGTGTAATATTCACGAGCGAAGATTAACTTTATAATGTCTTTTTGTGACTCCACAGGTCTTAGTTTAAAGCGAGTATTTTAATATTGTTCGTGACACAATAATGTGGACTATTTAGGAATGTAACATTGTAGCTATGTCTCAGTAGCAACGTTCAAACGTTTCTGTAATCTGATTCAATTAATTTTAATTGTAATACTTACTGATCTCTCTTAGAATCAGAAATAACTTAGTAAAAGTATAAATTCATTATGCACAAGTGCTAAATTAATAAACGATTGATGTCTTCTAGTGGACTTCTTAAAGGGATGATGTATAGAGGTCGTTGCAGAAAACCATATGTGCTGATGAAAATGCAAGAAATCATCGCAAAAGTGTACTTACCAACATTTATTTATTGTTTCCTTATTTCTTTTAATCGTTGATGGAAATGGCACAATTTTCATCTCATTATCATAACGAGTATGAAAGCGGGCTACGTGTGAGATAATTTGATGTAAAACGACTTTTAATGACTTGATTAAATCCAGATGTTAATTCAATTGATATATATCATATTATTTTTCCACTTTTCTCGTTATTAGTTGCTGTCGTTGATCATTTTTTCTATTAAAATTATTAAAGATAAGTAAAGGATGCTGCGATTTTAAGACGTGCTATCTTTATGAAATTTTGTTATCAGCTGAAGCTGTCAACTATTATCGTGAAATCGAAATACCATTTAAAAAATCTTCTTCACTGGATAGATGGAGAACATTGTTGTTGAAAGTCAAGATATACCCTCTGTTTTCTGATAATATTATTTATGTATTTTCTTTACAAGTACTGTCCTATTCAACTATTTATATTCATCATCATGTATGAGTGAGAAAATGTTAATCAGTGTATATTTAATTAAAAAATAAGACAACTGTCAAGCCATTTTTTAACATACATACAGGTATTACATATTACATATAGTATAATATTTGAAAGAGATATCGACAAATCTGATTAATCTGTAGGATTAATTTGATAAAATTAATCAACCGTTATACCATAAAATATGTTTGTATCAGTGAAATGTTAATTTAATGGTTACGATGTATTCACTTGGGTGACTATTATATATTTCCTTTACGCCTTGTAGTGTATTATCTCTACGAGATGGATACCTAAGCAGAATTATCTCCATAAATACGCGTGGTAATCGGTTACACCTGAATTATTTATAGTGTCCACGGAGGCCGTGTTTGGATCGGCAATTTGAGGTGTTTTTGTCCTCTCTGTATGCAACAGGATGCACCTGCAATTTTGCTGCGGCCCTCACGCAGCTTACTCCATTACGGATTCATTTACGTTTTATTTTTTATTTTTTAATCTGTCTCGGTACTCGGATGAAGAGAATAATAATAAACTCGTAATTAAATACCGGGAATAAGTGCACTGTGGCCCTTAATCGGAGACAATATAACGCCGCTTGTAATCCGTAATTATTTTAACCCATGGCCACTGGGGTCAAACCACTTTAGAGATAAACCATATTACAGCAATGAATAATAACCGTAATATGTCATAATTTCAGTGGATACGACAGGAAGGTATTCGTACAATTCTGTATAAATAATTTAAACAAATAAAAAAAATATACATAATCAATTGCCTATTTTGTTCCTTTCCCATAGCAGTACAATTACTATCCTTTTGTATTATTCTTTCTTTATCTGATATTTTCCCACTTTCCCAATGCAGGTTTCTTACTGCTGTCCTTTTGTATTTTCCTCTTTATTTTCATTGTGGACATACCTGTCAACTCATTCGCCAATTACTTTGGTCAAGTAATGCCGCTATCTCTGAATTCCGCTGTTTACATCATGCAAATATGACTCAACGGGCTTCTTGGATACCGGTCTCCCATCGGATAAAATAAGTGGCAACGAGGGTTGAGTTTTTTAGCATCCATAGGACGACGTGTTTCAGCCAGTTCTAGCATAGTTGTATGTGACGTAACGTGGAGTACATGTTTCATTCAGCTATATTCTTAAACCCACTTTAATTACAAAACCACCCCAGGCGGATTTTATATTAAAACTGTCTTTTAGTTATTCGCACTCTCAGAAGTATATATATTTTTTCGATAGTTAAATTGAAACGCTATTTTTATAGATGGTTATAAATAATTAAAAAAAATATCTATGAATATCTGTAGACTCATAATACATAATTCTACATACGGTTATTATTAATGAACTATTTTTTTTATATTTTTATAACAATTATATAGTGTTTCGCTTCTGTTTCTTTTTTTGTCTAAACAACTGGTATGATCTATTATATTTTTATTAAATAACAGTCCGAAATTACATATTAATGAGTATTTTACTTTCGTTATTATCCATCACCATTACTTAATTATTGATCATCAAAAATCAATATTTGTGTTTATTAGATTGACCACACACACACACACGCACACACAAATATATCTAAATGTATACACATAGTGTTATGAAATTATCCAAATCACATTTATTAATCATCTTATTTCATTTTTGCAGGTGGTTCTGTCACTTCGACGACGACAACTACGTAAACGTTCCAAGGCTAGTTCGGCTGCTGCAAGATTATAACCCCCAGAGAGACTGGTACCTCGGGAAACCCTCCATCCAAGCGCCACTGCAGATCCTCAACAAAGATGTCTCAAAGGTAACTATTATACACACTGGTCATAGATAATATATTCGTTATAATACCTTTGTTTATATGAGGTTTTAAAATATTGGGAATTTAATTAAGTGAATTTTAAGTGACAATTGTATCGTTGTAGACTATAAAGCACCAGTAGAGCTTTGTATAGTTAAGTAGTATTATTATCCGGATATAGAATGAGTCAGCCATAGATTTATTATTTATTCAAATTAATTTTATTCATCCCCTCATTACAAACTTATTTCAATTGTTATATAAATAAAAAAAGTCTCTTGATCGTCATCAATTAAATATTTAAAATTACACAAGTCACCTAGAAATAATAGCAGTCAAAATTAGCAGTCCGGGGAATGCGGGTTCGATTCCCCATCTGTTGGATTTAAAAAATCTGAAAACTCAGGATTGGATGCCCATTGGAATGTTGAGAAATTATCTGACAAACAATTCTCGTTAAAAATAATCTGTCAAGAAGTCTTCACATTGCGGAGATCCATATACTCCACATTCTGAGTGGATTTCTTCATATGGTGTAGATTCATATGCTACACTTTGCGAGCAAACATGGTATAGAAAATATAAATGCAATACATATTATCGTATGTAATATTATTATATTTTAATATTTCTTAAAAAGATAATATACAATATGATTATTAAATGATTAAATCAGTCCTGTTAAATTACGAATCGGAATAGTATTATGTATAAAAAAATATATTTTATTTTATTAGAAACGTAATTTCAATCAAACTTGACAGTCAAGTTGATAAAATTAAGAAGAATTTAATGCCATGCTGATTATGATGATGATAGCAACAAATGTTGCAAGGTGGCTCTCAATTTGTTTTAATATGAATATAAGGTTTTGAATTTTAATATCTGACTTTAATCTGAATCGTATGTAAGGTCAGGCCGGTGCATAGAATCCGCGCAGGAAGTCAATCTTGATAGGCAAATGCGAGTCACGACTTGCTCCAGGATATCAACAGTCTCTTGATGATGGCCAGGAGTATTCAGTTCGATGAAACGAAACGATAAGAGGCATCTGAATATTAAGCTTTATATATTACTGAGGTCGTTACGACTGTTAAGCGTGCCTCGCGGGGTCCAATGAAAAATTCTATCCAATTTATTTTCTTTTCTTTTTTCCATTACTATGTATTGAACTGCATTACTTCTGTGACGAGTAATATTTCTTACTAATAATTATAGTATTTTTTGGAAGTAAGTTGTATTGACCAATATATTTAATAATGCGTACTTCAAATATTCCTTCGTCTGTTTACCTAGTTGGTTAAAATAAAAATTAATGAATTAAAAAATGTGTACAGAACTGCTCATAATTAAATCTATTGATTTAATTAGCGCATTATAAAAATCTTTCTTCTCAACTTTTAAAGCAGTCATGGCTAAAAATGCAGCATTGTTCTGTTTAATGTTTAACTGTTTGAAGATATATCGCCGTTGGTGATATCAGCGAGAAATCCTAGCGACAAATATTTTGCATCTATTCGTTTAACTATTAAAATATACTATGAAAGGTTGTATGTTTAATAAAAAAGTGATTTAATCGAAATGATTGTAAATGATTCAATTCAAAAACGTAGCAGCCAAACGTCTAAACAGGATCAGTCCTGTCCTCCAAGAAAGCTTTTAAGTTCATAAATATAATACATGAAATACAAATATGATATTAAACAATTATATCAAAGAATTTTAAATAAGTAATTATAAAGTTCTTGATCTAAAAGAATCTAAATAATCCGTAAATAGCGTGCAATTATATTTAATAAAAACTAATGATTAAAATGCCATTCTACCAAGAGATAACAGCAAAACTCTCATCGCTCATTAAACAATATAAGCTCATTGGATAGCAAATAAAGTCCTGGTATTTACTCAGGAAAATATGCACATATTCAGAAATTAATTGAAATGTATGAAAAGTACACAAACATCAATAAACATCGGCAGTATCGCACGAGCACTATTAATTAGGGATTTTATGCATGTTGCTCGTTATGTAATTGTTACTCCAGGTAATAAAAATACGGTAGTTTTTTTACAGTTGAAAAATTTACCGGTGTAATTATGTACTGAATTTTATGAGGCATTTCGATTTAAATGTACATACTTGATAAAATAATCAGTGGCGATTTGATATTCTCAGAGATATCCGCAATTTTTTTTTAATGTGCGTTTATAAATTAAACTTTTTATTTAGCCATGGACCTGATAAAATCCGGAAATTCTCGTATCAATTGTTGCTGACAAATGTTGTAAAATAAATATAATATTATTGATTTGTAAAGTTGTCGGGTTGTATTATTGGAAACAAATAACTTAATTTCGGATCACTTAATAATCTCAAAGCAGTTAATATAAATAGATGATAAATAATTTTTGAAATACAATAAATTCTGCATTTATTTCGATGCAAAAAAGTCTTGACATGATTCCATTAAAATATGATATTTTACTACCAATAGGAAACAATAATTTTAATTTTTGATGTTTTGAGTTTCGCAGTGCCCACAACAGTGAATGTTGTTTTTTGATGCATACATTTTTGCGCTATAACAATGGTTATATTTAAACGAGTTAATCCGGATTTCATTTTCAGGTTATATATTGTTGCATTATTTTTTTAGATTGTGCCTTTTTATAAAAGCTCGAACTCCACTGGTTGTGTCAAGATTATCAGCTGGAATGAAATGAAATATCGCCTTTGCCATTCGGCGATGTAAAGCTTGAATATTAAAAATAAGCTCAAAAGACTTTCCCAGAACCACCTGCCGATGTGTTAATGAACAAAACAAAAATAAATATTATACACTTTACTACTGGAGGACGGGCGGATGTAAACTGACTTCTACTTGATTTCAATGGCCTCCATCGGTCCGATGTGTAATTTGTAAAGCTTTAAAGTTTGATTAGCAAAAAAAGCACCGCGAAGGTTAACTATATATTAACATTAAATTAAGTTATTGCGTCAATAATTGCTTTAAAAGTTTGAATTTAAATGCTGGTAACTTTATTTTTAAACCAGTTGTTGAAATGCAATAGTAGTAGATTTGTTTAAATTATCTTGTTGAAATTAAAGTTCGTACATATTATATATCATGGTATTGTTTTTAAATAGCTGATGTAAATTCAAATATTTATTTACTATCCAAGCTGCATTGAGTATGCTTATAAAATTCCGTTTATATAACGCTCTTATAATCAATTTGTTAGTTCAGAAGTTTGAGGGAAATGTTTACATTAAATATGGACTGTGAAGAGGTTAGTTTAGTTTGAGTAATCTAGTAACTATACATATTTCACCGTTTAAGAACTGGCAGGGCACTTAGCATGATATATATTATATTATATTATAATATTACTGATCACCTTCTGCAGAAATGCAAATATCTTCATAGTGTATGAATTAATTTTATTTTATTTGTAACCGTTCGTTCCCATTTTTTTCCACTTAAGTAGTTAACAATTAATGGTGGTTAAAAAAAAAATACGGCAGCTAAGGACATCGAATCAAAAAAACCTTGACAATGCGGAGATCTATGTGCTCCATTATACGGGGAAGTTATCTTTAGACAATTAGGATCCATGCGTTCCGCTTTCGAAGCGAATGTGTATAGTAAAAAAAACCTTGTACAATTTACAATAATGACGTGCTGTTTATTATCTGTTAATTGTATTGAAACTAGTGATAAGAATCATATATCATAAATACAATTGTGATAATGGATCGGTTTTTAACAATCCAAACCCATGGGGACAGTAGAAAATATAGCCTTTTGAAATATACAGCCTTAAAAGCATTTCACGCAAGTATATAATGTATACGTAATATATATGCATCGAATGTATTCAAATACATTTCGACAATATTTTCACATTATTCGGGTTCCCTGTATATTCCGATGTATCAGGGTCTCACGAGGGTATAGGAGATATTCCTCGTTCGCTGAAGCATCGAATTCTCGTTTTATTCAGTGGGTCGCTTCAGATTTTCTCTCTAACAATAATGCTCTGATGAACCCGACGCTGACCTGCTATTCTTTAGTATCCACTTTAATGCATACGCTACTCGTGATCCCATGATACTATTTGCATTAAATTTCTCGTTGTTACATACAAATACAGATATGAAATCTCTCTATTGTTATTTTTTACGAGTAGGGATTTCTATTCTGAGAATAAGCTATGTTTATGAGTCGACGACTTTTATATTCCCATAAACAATCTTGGAAAAAAACATATTAGACTATTTTTCTTCAAAAGATAATCATAAAAATTCATGTTATATTCTGTTTTATTTCAAAAATGAATCACGAGCATTTGTGCAGTATGTAGCATCGGAGACGTTTCCCGTGCTAGATGAAGCGCCGCTTTATATTCTACTATTATTAACAGCTTAACGGCTGCTATTTTTTCTGAATTTTGCAAGGTAGCCGGTTAATTTGTAAAAAAATGTGCAAACAATTGAAATAAAGATTTATTATCTCTCATCAACATTCAAAATTAAACTAAATCGTAACCCAGTTATTTTTCATAGAAAAGAAACGTATGACGTAGGACTCACATATGAGTCCACGGCCATTAACCAATGTTCTAAAAATACTAATATGAGTTCATGGTCGTTAAGCTGTTAAATATCAAGTTGTATTTTCCAAGAAACTTTAATCAATGTTAATTCAACAGCTGCAATCGCCCACCGGAAATTCGATTCATGTATTAGGTTTTTTTTGGTTTGATTTACCGATATTTGTTGAGGAAAACTCTTGTCAACTGGATTGATATAGTTATTAAATTACATTCATAGTGAAAGTGACGGTATTGTCATTTACATACTTTATTCAATCTAACGAATTTTTATTTTATAAAGATTTGAATTTTTCTAAACACGTCAACGTTGATTACTATAATTTATAAACGAAAGCACTGTGATTTTTATAATTATAAGCCTTTAATCAGGATCGTTATAGCCGGTGAATATTTTAATTGCTATTTATATCCAACCAATGATATTTTTTGTAGTTTTTTCTGTTGAACAATATGCATTAGATTTTTTATTTTATAGACTTTAAACGTCAACTAAAAAATGTGCATACAAATAAACAAACATATTTATGTTTTGTATCCACTTTGAATGTTGTAGTAAATTGAACATATTTGAGAAAATATTGATACCGATTTCCATAAAGTGTTGGAAACGTCTGATCTTCATATAACGAATTGTGTGGAAAATTGGTATTATCCGTTCTTTTGTCATGTACTACGGGTATTATAGAATGCCTAGCGAATCGTTCAAATGCAATATCAGATACGTTAATATAATATATACAAATAAATCATTGATTATTTCAAATTCTCCGCACCACGAATTTCATTTGGACACATCTATTGTCCGTCCACTCTAAACAAGCGAGACTGATTCTTTAAACTTACTTTCATACGATAATCCGACCTGGACCACCGAATGCTTTTTTATGCAAAAAATATTTTATAATTTAACGTATTCTGTTTAAATTAAGTCTTATTTTCGATTGGCTATACAATCATGTTATGTTGGTCACAGATAGCTTCAAACAGCATTAATTTATTCTTTCTTGAAATTTTTTTCTTACATCTTTCGATATTCTATTTTCATTCTATATTTATGATCTCATCAATCTTTCAATTTTTATAGTTATATTTCCACCTCACAAGAGAGGTGTAAACTTTTCGTTCACAATATATAATCTAGAATTGCATGCTCAATTTCATTGAGACATTTAATTTATATGGATTTGAAAGTTTATCGTAGTGTCAGCATAGTTCATACTTTCGGCTATAATTTAATGGATTACAATTTTAAATATTTTCAATGTTTATGAGTAATTTTTTTGTTGATACCACGTAAAAATTAGTCCTTTTAAAGTTAAAATTAAGAATGAGGCGACAGCGTTGACTATATATGTGTGAACTTAAAAGCTGCTTTAAATCTTGTTTATTTATAAATATTATGCGAGCTTTTTTTATTTTCTTTATTTTTCTTAAGGTATTTGAATCTCATTTATCATCGTATTTAATAATTTGATTAACTAGTTCAGTTATTATTTGCAACATTATGTGAAAGCACGTTATTTTGTCTTAATAATAATAAAAAATATATTAGTAGTAATAATTATTATTATTAACATTATTCTCGTGTTTTATATGTGCATAAATCTGATATCTATCTGAGTGTGATTTTTTCCTTCGCGGCTTATTTATTAAATTATGTTATATTTCGTGTTAAGTTTTATTCATGTTCATGTATATTTTTTCTACTGTCCTGTTGGTTACAAAAATTATCGTCACTGTATTATTTTTTTAATTCAATACAAAGAATTTAAACCAAATTATTTCAAACACAATCAATGCACAAAGTCTGCCCTCAATATTATTACAAAAAATAATCTAATATCATTCATTTCTTTAATACGAATTAAGAAATTATGACTGTGCGTTATTTACACGAGAATTGGATCGCGGCATTCAAAGACACAACAATAAGTAATAACCCTTTCTGATAATAATATTATTTCTCGGTGTATTGTTATTTTTCTTGTTTCAGGCAGTCGTAATTAATTGCGTCTTTTATGATTTTGTTCACAGCCTAAGATTTCATTTTGGTTCGCAACAGGAGGTGCCGGGTTCTGTCTTAGCAGAGCTCTCGCGTCAAAGATGATGCCTGTGGCTAGGTGAGTCTCTACGTGTATTATTATACTTGTTTATTATATTACCTTTAACACTGATTAAAATTTTCCTTTTGATGTTATTACGATATACGGAATAAGAAGTCGTATTTCCATAAGAATGCCTGGTTATTTAATAATGAAAATTCTGCAAAATATTACCTGAATGCCGCCATATATTTTATTGTTTCTGCTTATTTATTAAAAATATTAGTTATTATTATTAAAAAAGCTTTTGTTTTCCTATTGACGTTTTCGCATTTCGTATATCTTACATATCCATATATGTATATATATATCCACATCACTCCAAGAATATGGAGTAGGTAATTAAGTAGGTAAGTTAAGTAGGTTTGAGATTTCGTCGTTAATAATCGTTTTTTGGTGGTTTTGACGAATCATTTTTTTATCATAACACGTCGTTCATGGAAAAAAGCTTGATGAAGCTTAAGGCGAAACCTAGATATCAAATCTAAAAATCAGAGACTAGAATCTAACTAATATAATTTTAAATATTTATATTTTCTGTGTTTTTTGTTTTTATATTGTCTATTAATCACAATAAAAATGACGTGAATTTAGATGAAATCATTAAAAGTATTTTGTATTAATTTTCTGAAATATAATGTGTTTTAACATTACGCAGTCGATATTTTTTTTACTTAATAATCGAAATTTTAATTCGTTAGTTCGTTGTTAGATATTTTTTTAACGGTGCTTACGATCAATAATTACCTAAGTTTTGTCAGTGAAGAATGATAAAATTATTGACTTAACATAATTTAGAATTTTAAAATATTTTCAATTTACATTCCTTCGCTTTTTTATCGCTTAAAGTCTAGACTACGTGACGAAAAAACCTCGCCCTCAGTACTGTAGACTTCAATTGGGTTTCTTAGATTATTTTTATGATTTCTCTAATTTTATCGGGTCATTTGAAAGAAGAAAAGAGTCAAGTCCGCCAGAATTACTCTTACTTTAATATTATGTACGAAAGCTTTTCTCTGATGCTTTGTTTAAAAGAAGGTAGTAACTTTAACAGTAAGAAAATAAAAATCTTTGGAACCGTGAAGGAACTAGAACTTAAATGCGATAAGTAGTGTATTCGTTATATAACACAATGTATGTATATACTGTACGAGGATTTGATGTTTTAAACCAGGAAAATATCTCTTCTATTTGCTGTTAGTTTTCCAAATTTTATCGGGCTGATAGTAAAATATTATTGAGTTATTGAAAATTTCGTTCTGCAGCAATTCAATATCCAACTCCCGTTTTCATAAAGATTTGTCTACTCTTATATTTCAGCTGTCCTAAACCATTTAAGTTTATTATATAATATAAATCTCTCTACTCGTAGAAGTACAATTTAATCTAATTGTTCAACCATTCGTGATGTTCCACCTTTATGTTGTTCAAATAACAAACAAGTACTCTACAACTTTTAAAAAGATAATTTATTTATAATTAATAATATGTTTCCGCTGATGAACTATTCCTGATAGTTTTATTGAAACGTTTAGTAGCCTGCAATCACATTGGGAAAATTGGTAAAATCAACAAATATTCATTAAATAATTCGGATATGTAACTGTTGTAGTGTTGATAAGCACACATTTTTTGACGTAGAAGGGATAAGTTTTAATTTCCATAATTGCATACAAGAAATGAAATGATTAGGTACAAAACGGGTTGATTGCTTGGTTGATAATTAACAACAGTATTTAAATATAAATCTTCTCATAGTGTAGATCTAAAAAAATATCCGCATTCGGAACAGGTGAGGTATAGAAAAATATCAGTGGAAAATGTTGTGTGCTTTTAAAGATGTTTTAATATGTAATCCAGGAGTGATTTTAGCAGCTATCGTGATAAATCGCGAGTTTACTTGAGTGTATTTTAAACTTTTGAGAAGTTTAAGTATTTCTTACGCGAAGCTTGACAATGTTAATTTATATGTAGCCGTAAACAGCCACAGAGCTTCGCGCCGTAGGTTTTCTCAACACACTCTCGTAAATCTGTGCTTTTATTCAAATCTGACTTACATCACGTTAAATAATACTGCCGAAAAGTACGTGTGAGTATTTTGGTTAAGTTGACGAACGCAAGAAGCAAGTGACTGCTTGCAAAGGAAACATGTTGGGTGAACATTATCCATGAAATTAACGACAGTCAAAATTTCAGCGTGGCTTCGCAGATTTGCCTAATGACGAAATGGAAAAGCTTACGGTTATATGCCGCCGGGACTTTCAGAAAACTTTCACTCGCATATCACTTACTTGATAAAGTAAATCGTCATTTCTACTACAAGAAGGCGCATATTTAGCGCTAAATAACTTTGTATAGTAGATTTTCATTGACATTTATATCAAATATAATATAACATTATAAATTATCATATTTTTAACCCATAACCAGTGATTAAAAAATATATTTTTCAGTGAATTTACTTGCTAACTTACTGTATACGTATCCTATTGTATATTGTCCTTCGTCTTTTGCATATGCTCTTTAAGTGGAGCGCATGAAAACCACATGAATCCATGAATCTCTGTCGCTAGCCAGTGCTTTTGTGACCTCTCAGGGCATAGTACCATGCAACAGATTCGCTGAATATATTTTGTAGATAGGATTTAGCGTAATATCATGTCGAAGCAGTGAAACATTTCTATAATGATATGCTTGAATCATTGAACAGTTTTGCTTAAATATTGTAAATTATGGAGTTATTACAAATGTTTCTTATTCTATCCAATGTATTTCAAATTTTTTTCCCTCTAAATAATATAATTAAAAACTTTATATTTTTATAAAAAACGTATTGTTTTTGAATGTCAGATATTTTTCAGTTTTAAATGGCTTTGTATTAAAGTGTTAATAGAACAGGCGATAGTATTAAACATGAAATAAAAAACTGTAAATTCTGAGTTGATAAATGCTAGTTTTTGAGCTCAGGATATCAGTTAAATATTTGCATAATTAAGCGCGGGGCAGGAATTTTAGCATCGCTCTTAACAAAATCGTTTTTTCCATTAAACGCCGGAGAATGTAGACGCGAAGGTGTCAAAATAGATTTGTACGATATCACAAGCGAAAAAATACGAAGAAAGAGTATAAAAACACCTTTGAACCTGGCAGTTGTTTTTTGTGGGCATCTTAAAAATTATCATCATTTTTCAATCAACATTTTGTACCCCATGTAATCTAACGAAAAAAAAACTTTTCCATAATGCTTTCCCGTCCTGAAAATTCGTGACTTGCACATTCATATTATATAAACCCTCTTGCGGGGCGTGTTTCGGAGATACTTGCATACCATTCACGAAATTACGGCCTTCGAACTGCTTTCAAAACTTTTCGGATTAGGTTTTTGATGCGAGCGATACCGTTTTTGTGTACAAAAATACAGAAGGCTCTATATCCCAGAGCCATATGCGCCTGGCACTTACGAGCGATTTATGTCACAATGACGTGACACAGTAAATATTAAACACATTTTTAAAAGTGAAATTCTTTATACCTGAGTAAACTGTCCAACATTATCTATAAATAAACCGATTATAATAAAGAAAATAACAGCCTTAAATTTTATTTTATCCACCAAAATATATTGTGACACTTACGATTATGAGTGTAACTAAATCATTTATTTTGTGAGGGCGCCGCATGTTAATGTTGGAAATTCGTCTAGAATTTACATATCAATTGTCATAAGTTGACAACACCTATCAGACATTCGTTCTCTTCAAGTGTATTTCATTTTTTTTAATGTCCCAATACTTATTTTTTTAATATAGTTTGTTGGTCCTCTTGAACAATTTAACAAATGTATGATACGTGTTGTAAACTTATGGCCATCGATATGGTGGTGAGCTTAGTTCAAAATTTTGCCGCCAACTGAGCTATATTAAATAGCACATTTACAACAACCAAGCTGTGAATCAAGTTCGATAAAAACGCATTTGAATCTTTTGCTACAACAGTTCAAACAGAATTGATATTATTAAGCTATTAATTGGTTAATTAACAGGTTAATTGATATGCCAAAAATACGAGTTTAACTCAATTTTTCCCTATAGATGACTTAGTTTAAGCCAATTCTATCATGAGTATTAATTACTTGAAAACTAAATCGTCGTGAAAAAACCACGGTGACTTTCCCAGGTAAGAGTGTGTCGTAAAACAGCATCATCATTGCAAATTATTCAGGTCATTTTAACATTAAAAAAGAAGGGATTGATCAGCTGTCTAGAAATCATAAGAAAAGCTAGCTACCAGCAGGAAAAAATGTTTCAAGTTGCTTGTTATTGGAGATTGATACCGATTTTATTAATGTGATTATGTGTATTTTTCCGCTAAAACAAACTACATATTTAGTATCGATAGTAATTTCGCTCAATATTGAAATATTTCCGTTATGATAAAAATCTAACATCACGCGTTACTACCCTATTTATAGTTCCAACGTAGTGTTCCATAAATGGATAAAAAAATAAAAAGTGTTTTTATTTTTGTAAGTTAATGTTTCCAGAGCACACTATATAGTTTATCCGAGTTTTTAAATAAACTCCTCCTTAAGGCAGGTAGACAACAGGTGCTCTTATTAAAGTGTCCCGCCGTGCGACCCGCTTTAATTAACATCTGCGCCTCATTTAAGGCGACGCCAGGCTGGAAAACGCCGCAGTTTTTCCAGCGCCGAGGCCTTATTTATTTTTGATTCACCATTTTCTTTGATGTCCTTTTTTTCGTCCTCCAGACATCTTTGATAAAACGCGCCTGGCGTTTGTTTAGCGGCCGCCTTTAAAAAAATGACAACCTTTATATAAATTGATATTGCTCAAGACTGTATAGTGGTTTAAAAATTCTCCGTTTCTCTGTTAAAATAGTATTATATATATACCATGAATCCTTCGAAAGTGGCGTATATATATCTTACATAGTGTGAAAATATCCGCTCCGAAAGTGTAGTATTTGGATATTCGCTATGTAAAGACATGTTTTGACAGATTATTTTTCAGAAGAATGGTTTGGCAGACAATTTTAAAATCTGGTAGATTAAGGAATCGAACTTGCTTTACCTGGATGTGAGGCGCGCACGCTTATAGCTAACATCTAGGCTACTGAGGCGGCAAATGATAATTAAAGATATAATTCAGAAGATCCTATTTTTTACAGCTGTTTCGAATAATGTCGACTGTCTAGTAAAATCCATGTACGTGGCTTGGAGAATGATATTTGATTTAGTCAATTGCAATCTTCGATGTTTTTGAAACCCGCTATAAAGATTTAATTATTTTACAAATTTAATTATACACTAATTGACCTCCATTTTATCTCCGAAAATTTAAAACTATTTTTAAAGAGATTTTTAACAATTTCTACTTGTTGTTCAATTGTGTACCTTGACATAATTTAAACTCTACGTTTACTTATAAATGACACAATAAAAATGAGTTGAGAATCTTTGAGTTCTATACCGTATAGACCATAAATTCTCAATATTTTTTGGCCTACCATACGCTTTTCGAAGAAAAAAAATTCAAAATTACTCATTATTTTTAGCTCGCATAATATAAGCCAGCGCCAACTGCCAGCCCCTCTCATCTAAATGCTTACAAAATTACAAGTTTGTCGTTATTTCTAGTTCGAGTCATGTAATTATTAATTTCTTCTACAAGGGCCTCTCACTGTGAGAATCTATGTTATAGACGTAGGTATTATTGCCATATCATGAAATTAAAGTTAAATTTTGCAGAATTTATTTATTTCTGCATCGTCTATATCGTAAAATATATTTTACGACAATTTCTTAAGGTATATCGATTATACTGTAAGAAATTGTCGTACAATCTGCTTAATAGAGAGACTCAATCATTAAATCTCGATTATTAAAAAACTCACTTTTTTACTTTAACGTCTTTTGCCAGTAATACGACGATATTTATTTTAATACTCATTTTACGTACAATAAATTCGATTTGATAACGTCCCAATGTAATTTTACGATGTCTGTCTGCTACTGTCGTATCGTTATTATAATTTGGTAATTATTTGGTAAGTAATTTACTTTAACGCTTTATAAATTTGTCATAACTTCTTATTTTTATCTAAAAGTAATTATATCCTAGCGTAGGATATACGCTGTCATAATTTGGTAATTATCATAGTATTTGACATTTTATGAAGCTTTTTTCCTTAGAGAAAATAAATCAATTGATAGTCTACTGTATAAAAACTTTATCGTTTTCAGTAAAACGGTTATGGCAGTAAATCTTCAACGCAAGCTATTTAATATCTATCCGGAGCTATTTACTACTGTGTAAATATCTCTATATAGTTTATTCTGTCAAGTCAAGGGTGGCCAGTGCGAACAATTTATAGTCAAACTTGGATCAAGATATATAGATGAATAGCTGCAAAAATGGAGGATTTATGCGTGTTGATTTAATGTTTGTCTAAAAATGAATTATTGTAACTAGGTGTATTCTTAAAAAGATTAGCTCTTATAGAACAAAATGGAACCTAATATAGCACCCATTTAAGTACACTGTCATAAGTCTGAATTTGGCCGTTTTGAGTTATTAATGCAGTTACTACATTTTTTATTCAATCCTAGAAAATCACTGAAATATCTCGACAAAATTTGTTTATTGAGATGTATTCAAAACTCCAGTATTCTCTTAAACGAATTTATTACATTGATTTTCGTTTAATCAATCTGATCTAAGACGTAATCTAAGAAAAAAACAATAAAACTGATTAGGTGGAAGTTCCTTTTCCTGGTCACAAATTCGATGAGACATCTTTTTTTCAAACTTAAAAGCTGTATTTGGATGATAATCAACATTCACTCTTAAGGTGCGGGCGTGTGCAGCCGCACATCTGTTAAAAATTTCCCGCACACATTTCAAAGAAAGGAACTTGTAACCATATTTTTGTTTTGTGTAATAATCTATTTTTATTGATATTTTAAGATAGGGCTTATACATAACCTACATATTGGGAAAATGTAATTTATGATTTTGTGGTACATTATGTTGACTACTTAATTTCATCTACGCATATTTGCACACTCGCTTCTTTTTTTCTTGCACACATATGTTGATGGCCCGCACACATCAGTGAAATTTAGAGGGAACGTTGATAATAATTCGGCATTTACAGCTAGCATTCTTTTAATTTAAGTTTTGTGTTGTTGTGTTTACTGTGACCATCGAATTAAAGCTATTTTTAACAAAATAAGGGTTATGTACCTATTCTTTTTCACAGTTGAAATATTTTACAAAATTAAATCTCTTAAAAAAGAATTGTCATTCTTTTGCGAATGTGGCTTAATAGAAGATATTAAATAAAACGTTCGTAATGAATTCTCTCTGAAAATTGTGTGTGACCAAAATGATTGTTCACTTTCTCACAAAGCGGTGGCATTTTTACGCTGCCGGTTTTTTAAATATTCTGTTTACCTGCACATTTGGCAACATTCCGTCGTGTAAATTGTTGTCTCTAATGAGGTAAAATTTTTGACATGCCTTTCGCGACGCCGAAAGATTTTCAGCTTACCACCGCGGCATATAATTATTACAGCAGAGAACATTTTTTATTCAAACAACGAATTCGTATGTTTTTCTTTTCAAATTAAAATGTTTCAGCGGCGGCATGTTCTCTTTTTCAAATATTTAATTTTAAAATCTACGAAATTCTTTTGTTTCATTTTAATGCTGTGAATTCCTTTGACGCCTTTTGAAACGTTTAAAAATATTCGTCATACAAGAAAAAAAGGTGATATATTTAAATTATTTCGCCCTCAAAAGTTCTATTTCTGTTTATATTCAATTAACACAAGTATATTCTGAACGACGTTCGCTTTTTAAACACCTTCCAGTGATGATTCGGACACTTTATTTCGTCAAAGTAATAGATAAAATAGTATCCAATATGTCTGTCTTGTATAGATAAAAAATAACTGTCATACAGTGAAATACTGTCTATATTGCATAGTATGATTGAATTCAAATATTTTGTCATAAATCTGTATATATTTTCAATGCGATCTGCGTTTGCTTTGATATATCAGAAACTTGTCTCTTTTTTTATTATATTTTATATCCATGACACTTGCTTTGTATATATGCATATTTTTTCCCATGATTTTTCATATTTGAAATACACCTTTCTATATGCAAAATAAACACTTGTATTTTTTCAAAATCTGATCCGTAGTGTTTTAAAACGTACAGATTTATTATCAAATGTGTGTGCTCTTTCACTCTTAGCTGAAAATGACTTATTAATATCATCTTGTTGCGCCATACTATATGGATGTCCCGTATTCATTTGACAATGAGAAGTTATATAGATTATAAAAAACGTCGCAAGAAAATTTAATAACTTCATCCGGATCTAGAACCTACTCTGGAAAGTATATAAATCTGTTATTTTGTAATTAGATCAATGAAAAGTTTGTCATTTATACGCAGCTATAAAAATAAATCGTTTAAATATATGTTTTTTTGTCCAAAATAATCGCAAAAACAAATAGCAGAGTAATGTAAAATGTTTGTACTTTAAACCATCGAAATCTTTTTAGTATCCTTTGAATATTTATTTTTTTCCTCTCAAATATTTTTAATATGTACAGATATATGATTTTTTTAATCAGTTTATCTTGCTGTCATGTTTTGAGCGTCGAAAATTTATAATTCGCAACGTTCTTAACGCGTTCAGTAAATGGTTAAATTTCATCGAATCCATTGCTCTAATGATCAATTATGGTAACGGGAATCAAATATTAACAACATGATTAGGAGGTCTTCATCTTGAAGTACGTTTTCAACTGATGATAACGATGATTATAAAATATTTTATTTTCTGTCACTGATTCTTACTAATTGTGTCTATTACCACCAATAAAACTGGTTAGCAAATTTGGTAAAATCATTAAAACGATAATTTATTTTATTTGGCAACATGTTTCCATCGACTACGCCTCTGATGAGCCATTAGTTTATTAAAAACGTCAGTATTAATTAAATATTACTATTTAATTAATCCAATTTGAATATTAAATGCCAGTAAAATCCGATAATCTATAGTTTTTTTTTAATGTCCATTTAAAATCGGCGGCCCGACAAATAAATGGTAATTTATACAATCAATTTAAGGATATTATTGAAAATAATATATGCGGGTGACATTTTTCTCTCGTTTTAAAAGCTTGGCCGACAAATACATAAATGACATTAATGCATATGATAAGATCAAGTCCAAATCCTGACCAATAAACAAAGAAGGTGCTATCAAATTGTAAAGACAGCATGTTCGTGAAATAACTTAGCTTTATTACTGTCCAGTAATATTTAAATTGTTATTCGAATTATATTTTAAAATTAGCTCCCCACATTTTCAAGCTCATTAATATTATTTGATTAACATGGCCTGTTTCCATGTTTATTCTCACGTGTTAATCCCAACGGCTTCCATATCGCTTGATGCTGACGCGAACATCAATAATTGAATGATAAACGATTCTCAAGAGAATTAGCTAGAATTGAAAACATAAATGTGTACACGTATTCTAGTATATATCATGTTTTTTTCGAACATACTGTGTCTATCTTCAGAATATCGATTAGTTTGACATATTATTTTTACGAGATTTGTTTATAAGCAATTTCCTCAAGCCAAAGCGTTTTGAACCCTGTATTTTTAAATTAAATTTTTATTAAGAACATTCGACATTCGGTTTGAAAAAGCAGATGCATGTCTACTACATAATACAAAGTTAATTATAACCGTCCACTTTCCTGACTCTTTCTAGAAAAAACTATGAAATAAAAATAGTTCGGTAATCCAATATTTTAAATTGTATAAGAATAAACATTTTGATCGCTTAGCTTTAGCGGTATTTATTAGCAAATACTTATTAACGTTTCTTGTATCTCAAATATTCATATTTATAGAGTTGCAATCTATTGCCACATGATAGCTTTAGTTATTTTCTAGTAAGTAGTGTTATAAGAGGCTTCTGTAAAAATTTGAGATATGAGGTCTTGGTAGTTGACGAACGTAATACAATGTGTTATGTTTCAATACATTGCAAACCATATCCGTCTAAATTAGTTTTGTTTGGTTATGTATAATGTATGTAGGAATAATGAAAGTTTCTTGTGAACACTCGGTAATATCAAACGGCTACTGGCCTATCTGATTTCACGGGCAACAATTTATCGAATTTATTATTGCGGCATATTCTTATTTACCGCATAATATTAAAATTCTCCTTTATTACACGGTAAAGAATTTATTTCAAGCAGGAAGTGTGAACGGTGACTTAATAGCTTGTGTATCCTCGCCTTTTTGGAAATTAAAATAATTTTTCGCACCGTACACCTACCTAGACCGGTATTTTTTTTGAAATGCGGTTTTTATGGTAGACCAGGATTGTATTGCGGAAAAGGCTTTTGATTTAAAAGCAAAGCTTTAGGAAAAGCGCTCGTTATTAAGATGAGATTTAAAACACTTTCTTCATCCTGCTGCATTTAAATTAATACTGCCGAAACCTTAGTTTTTATAATAATCTAGAAAGATTCCAATGTTCCAACAAATATATATACAGTAGCATAATAACTGTCACTACATTCTAATCTAGTGTTTCTAAACCTTTTAAGTGAGCCGCAGTTTTAGTTTAGTTTTAGCTTAGAAAGATACATTTTTGCGAAATTTATTGTTTATTTAAAGAAAATTGTACATTTTATATATCAATCAAGCGCTATTCTAATAACGCGGTTCCGACTTTCGCGTTATTTTGGGGATTACTGTAGTTTTCAAATATTTTATTACCAAAAATTTAATAATTTATATTGTTAGGGGCTTCTTCCGCACCCCCAATTATGCCTTCCCGCACCCCCAGGGGTGCTCTAATCGATGTCTCAGGTAATCGTGATTCAAAATAAATTAATCGATTTTTTCAATTAACAAACATTCAATTTAAATGTTTCACTTACAAATTGCAATCTCAAAACAATTTTCATTTTTTTTATGAAATTGCAAGTAGTCTTGAAGTAAATTTTGACAAAGCATTGCAGATCTAATCTTTAAAGGATTGTATGAGTGTGTGGTAAAACGTATTCATATTAAATTGTGAATATCTTAAACTAGTATTTTGTGCCCTCGATAACAAATGAAAAGTCTCATAAAATTATACAAAAGTAAATGGAATAGAGATTATTGATCAGTTAAGGTTGCAATATTTAATTGTACATTGTTTCAATTTGAATATATCCTCAAAGGCTTTGTTGCCATTTTGTAATATTTGCCTGATAAATATAATCAGATCCTGTATTCGCGGATAGAATTCTTCGGGGGCGGAGTACGGCCGACGATAGTTAGGAGGGACCTCGTTAAAATATTTGCGGGCGCAGGCCGGCGACCAGTGGGAATGCCCTTTCAACGGGGGCCCATTACTCTAAGACAGGAGGGGCGAAATCCCTGCTTAAGAATCGTTCTCATCATTAACGAATTCCCCCGACGACTTTTTGTTTGAATTCTTAGTCATTTAGGCGGTAGCATCGTGACACTCATAGATTCATTCTTGACCATTAGGGCCGCTGAATCTGCCATATTATTTACTTTTTAAAATGAATTCTGATTTGACTAGTTACATGACATCAATATCTTAATTTTTTAATGTTGATTTTTATCAGATTTAATGATCAGATGTTTTTTACGTAAATTATATTTTAGAATATTATATATCGGATTAAATCATCGAAAATATATTTTAACTTTCAATAGAGCGGAGTTATTTAAATATTGGTTTTATAATATATTGTATAAACAGTAAAACACAAATTTATTTAAAAAAAAGGCAGATGACTATTTATTATCCATAATTTAACTAACATATCGTCGTATTACTGGCAAAAGACGTTAAAGTAAACATGTGAGTTTTGAAATAATCGAGTTTTAATGGTTGAGTCTCTCTGTCAAATAGATTTTATGGCAGTTTCCTAAGGTATAATGATTATAAGTTAAGAAATTGTCATAAAATATTTTTAACAAAGAGACTCAACCATTAAAACTCGATTTTTTCAAAACTCACATTTTTAATTTAACGTCTTTTGTTAGTAATACGACGATATTACGTTAGTTTTCTTCGTTAGATATTTTGGAAAACTGATAAATAGAATTCAAGAGTATTAAATTGTAAAAACCCATGTTTGGTAGTTAGGTATGTTTCACTACGTCCGCTCTGGAAATGAAATTCACGAAAATTAGTCATGTATCATTAGAATTTTTTTTTTATTTAGTCATAAACAATTATGAACTACCCAATATAATTGTTTGTTTTTACATATTTTACTGGACAGCATTTTCCGTTATTTCCTTTATATTTCAAAAAAGTTATGCGCTTGAACTGAAAATTTTTGAAAAACAATTTTTTAATATTAAAAAATTATAAGCAATAATGAATAGGAGTCGTGACCGTGACCGTATACGAATGCTCGAAGCGGACGAAATAATAATCGAATCCACCCAGCAATAACTTTTCCCAAATTAATTCAATTATAACAACACAAAGCGAAAATTGATTGATAAGCCTATTAAAAATATTTTCGGGGTCGGCATGAAAAGAAACGAAAAAAAAATACCACAGCGCCATCTCTAGAGAGGTCCATTTGTTATTATATTTATTGAGTACATTCGTTCCCCATACTTGTTACTATTTACAGCAGGCTTGGGCAATCTTTCCCAGCTTAGGTCCCAAAATATTATTCTGTTTTATAGTAGGACTAGAACAGGTTATTTTATAAAATTCATTAATATTAAATAAATAAAACAAATCTCCCCGGTAGCCAAGAGATTACTGTGTGTTACATCCGAAAAATGCCAGTTCGATTTCCATATATGCTGGATTCGAAAAAATCGGGTAATGCAGAAGTGGATGCCCTTTGATCTTACAAAGATAATCGGTTAACATTTTTGAGGCGTTTTCCGCTGTCCTTGTCCGAGTTTTCTGATTCATTGCATTTATCCTTGAAAAAAACTGTTATATTACACTTATATGTACTGTTGCAGACAATGACTTTTAAGAAACATTTTTGTTGAAATGGATTTGTGCTTAGGGGGTTGGATTCTGGCCGCGGGCCGGGAGTTGCCCACATGCGACTTAAAGAGTACGCAGTACGTTGCACAATGGGTTTTTTGTGTTTTGGTCCGGCGATTTTTATCTTTAATTGTGCCCGCTCCGGCATCACTTGTTGTATTGCTATTTAATTGGTTTTTCATTGGTTCGGATCTTTGATAAGCCGGCCAAAGAGGACCCCCGTCGTGGCCGCAATAAAATGCATTACCCTTCCAACATAATGCATTATATATTTTTCGTTTAATTTTTTTATTGACCAATAAGTTTTATCAAAACTTGCCTATACTACCTAAACTGTCTGTGGGACGTATCATCTAACACTTTACTAATTATATTAAATCATTCTTCTAAAGGCGAATTACTTTGTCGATAGTTCCCGGTTGCGACATCAGTATCACCATGCCACGAATTAAGCTTATTTGAATAACAATTTTCATTAATTTAATCAATCACAATAAAGATTATTTAGTCATTAAGTAATTATTAATAAAAAAGATACAATTGAATTATAATGGTGTCAAAATTGATTTGGCCACAAAACTTTAGTTAAATCATCGTCTTTAATCAATTTTATTCTAGTACTCAATCGTTGAAAAATGAAAGATCTAACAAGAAAATCCGATCAGAATTTAATTTAATATAGTTAAGTTGTGTTGTACAGTTTTATCTCTTGTATTATTGGGACATTTTTGCATGAACACATAATGTAAGCACGTCTTAAAAACGTATGTGTTGTAAAACCACTACTGTTTTTTGTCCATACATTTAAAAATGTACGTATCATGTTTTTAAATAATTCTCTTAGTTTTAAATACACATTAATTTCTGTTACCAATTATTATTTTGATGAATATATTATACATGCAGAATTGTCATTTAGTGTTTACGTGAGACAATTTACACTTAAAATCTGAATATTATTAGATATTCCATATGATTGTTACATATTAAAATCGTAGGCAACTTCGATATCGTAGCCGAGTGGATTTTAGAGGGTTGACTACGGGTATTCGGTAATAGTTTTCTACACAATATGTGCAAGTTATTGTAAGTAATTTGCTAGAAACAGCTGAGTCACTGCTCGTATATTGGGAACCGCTTGTGCGATAAATTTGATGCATTGTACCTATTATGTTACGCCAAATACGTGAAATTGCCAAGTCAGTGAAATTTCAGCATTATAATGTAACAAAAAATAAATTTGGCTTAATTTTTAGTTGGCCCATTTGAAAATGGATTCATTATTTAAATTAACTTTTCATATGAAGGCAATTTTAAAGTTATACTAGATTCTATACGTAAGAATTAAAAACCTTCTGCAAAAATGGACAATGCATGTATGTATCATGCTTAATTGTTGACTATATACCCATTTGATAATGAGTCAGTCGTACCTAAAAATAAGAAATACATCCATTAATAGGACAAAGGATTTGTACCATTTGGTTCGGATTCGTTGGGAAAGGCTTTTGTCCAGCGATGTATCGATACAGGATTGATTAGGTAGACGAAACGAGTAAATAATTAATTATACGTGGTTTTATAGTGCTTGATGCTAGATAGACCAGGGAAAAATGTCTTATTCAGTAAATAAATTCCGTTCACCGTAGAGTGGTGTTTGTGTTTTTGTTTTATAGGTTGTAGGTGCTAGACTGAAATTTATTTTGCGAATATTTAATTAACACTTGATTGATTGATTTACTCCATATAACACATATACTACTCACAAACATGTATTTCTCATTAGACTCTCTTCATAGCTCCTGCGATAAGTTACACTAATCAATTTTGTTTTTTTTTTGTTAACTTCTTATTAGATTGGAGTATTTAAATGATTAGTTTATGTTTTACTATAGTAACTATGCGCCCGGTGGCTGAGAAATTAGCGCGTGTACTTTGGTATCGGAAGTTTGCGGGCTTAAATTCCACAGCTGTATGAGCTTATTGAGTTGATCAATTGACTTTCACTCTTAACAATGCGAAGATCTTTATACTAGTATTCATTTTTATATCATTCATATCCATATGGTCCATTTTCGGAGGAGACGTTACATACAAAATACTTGTTAATAATAATTAAAATCTAAGTATTTTTTTAAATTCACAACTTAATAATAACTCTTTATAAATATTTTATCATATATGCGAGTATTTGACAATTGAATATTGAATTTTGACGGATTCGGCAGAACATACAATTATTAATACCTTGTCTAATCATTAAACACAGAACAATCAAACTATTATGGTATACAGTATACATACAAACTGAAACAGTATTTATATTTTATTACAGTTAATAAAGTCTATTGTAATATTAAAAAAATTAATTATGTATACCTATTTGGAAACAAATACATAACATTGATTGGATTGCATAATTCCTTTTGTTTGTTAGTTATAATCAATAAAAAACAATTTATATATTTTAAAAATAAATGCGACGTCAAGTCAACAATTTTTTTTATATGAAAAAAAGTGAACAATATAGTTATTAATGATATTTCGATATTTGTGCTGACATTCTGTTTGCGGATCAAAGTTTTAGATAGCTAAATAGACCCAGGGACGAATAACCAGGTTATCAAAATTTATGTCAAAAAAATCATTACTGTGGCTTTATTTTGAGAATTCAGAATATTGTTATGATAAAATGGGTAATTGATTAAAATTATAGTTAAAATTTTGACAAATAACTATTGTAACGTTAAATTCACATGTGTTGGATGTGTGTTGACAATGTCCCCAAGTAGACCTAGCCTAGCCTGATAAAATTCCAATAATATCCATTATGATATAATAATGATCCACCCTAATTGAGTCACCAGAGCTAACAAGAAAAAGTGCCACTGTATATATAAAATCCGTGGGTATATAGACTGCTTTCATATTGATAAAATTCGAAATGTTTCAATACATGCTCGTATGATATGATGAATTACGCCATTTTACGTTGTCACAAGCCTGCTTCATATGGATCACATTATCTAGCGCGGAATTTAACTTCACTCAAGTTACAAATCTGATTTTGAAAGTATTGTATACATAGTGTGGATTTTTTTAAATGCTAAATTTGAAAAGTGTCAATAAAGAAATATTAGCATCATCCCTAAATGTGTCCTCCATCCACCCGCCTCGTCCTTACTAGTCTTACCCTATTACCTGGTCTTAATTAGGCGTATCCCGGAGCTCTCATGTCGAAAAGCGATCTTCTTGATTCGACGGGAATATCCCGGGAGTAAATATAAATTACCCAAGACAGTTTGCCTTGCACTCAAGACGCTGAAATTAAAATAAAAATAATAAAAAATATACTTAATTGGTTAAGCAATTATGTGAAGAGATCACCACGTTCACTATATAACGCCTTCATCCATTTATACGTATCCTTATATAATAATTAACGAAGGCTTTAATGCCGAAAGCCAATATCTTGTGCCTGCATCCATAATGCTAGCGGTGAAGGCGAAGTGTTAATAAATGACTCATCTGATATAATTATTCATTTATCTAAGTAATTAATAATCATGGTTTGGTTTCCGTATAACTATGTATTATGCAAGGGATGAATTATTTTCTATACTATAATTGTTTTGGATAAAATAAATTATTGAATCTGCATTTGATGCATTAGCATGTATATCTATTATTGCTTGAGTAATTGATTTACTATAAGCAACAATGAATAGATTTATTTATATAAAAACATGTGTATAAATATTGTGGTTTATTTGATTTGGAGCCGTGAAAATACGCCGCGGGTCATTTGCTATTCAAATCATTCTAAACAGAAAACGTAGCGTATTGCTTTTCATCTGTTCATATAAGGCGTGTTCACAATATCTTGTCGATAACTTGGGCGTCGTCTATTGTGTCGGCTGCCTTAAGAGGCCACTGATTCCATTGTTGACGGTTGAACTTTTGTAGGTTTCAATTATCGATAGATTCTCTATAGATACGCGACTGGCCGTATGAGATTTGATAATTTTATCTTCGATTAATAATCAAGGCATCATGCGAGCTGGACACTATTCACTGGTAGGATTCGCTTTATCAATTGATTACATCGAAGTTGCTGTGTGAAATAAATTGTAAAAAATCATTTATTTCTTTTACATGTTATTGAATTTATGGATTTATAGGCGAGTCGACAAAATTATTTCCTATTTCAAAGCAGAAATTAGTAAATAGCCCCTAATCGTCGCAAAGTTACTCTTTCGAAATACGTGATTATTAAAGTCACAAATTTTAATCTCTACTCAAAAGGCCATCTTGTATTATTTCGTAGTGTAATATAGAAATCAGTTTTTATTTCTTCCCCTTATTTTTCCATATCCGCTCTCTCTGTGTAGCATATAGCTAACACGTGGCGTCTTCAGAATCATTTGTCACTCGCCAGTCGCTTTGAATCCTCCCATGTCATGGTGGTATCCCTCAAATTAGCCGAAGACATACAGTGGGTGTTACCCGATATTCTTCTAGGCGTAAATTTTAAAAGATAACCCGAAAAAAGATAAGCTGCGCGTGTTGAATACGACTGTCATTTATGTATGACCTCGACAGGTTCGTTGTTAATATTGGAATACTAAATATAGTAGATGCATTGTTTCAAATAAGACTATCCTAGCATGTTCATTTCACTTATTTATGAGACATTTAAAACAATCACTTTAATCGAGTTTCAATTTTGTGGTGTTCCATTAAATTAAAACTGCATTATCCAGTTTATTGACAATTTTTGTTCAACTAAAATACGGTTACTATTAAAATCATGTGACTGTGAAGATAGCTATTAACATGTCTGAAATTGCTGACAATCTAATAATTCCATCAAATTGAAATTATATATTGTAGTAGTTCATCTTATGCTATTTTCTTTTTACATTACGTTCGCTCCCAAAGTGGAGCATATGGATCTCCGCAATGTGAAGAAGTCTTAACAGATTATTTTTCATAAAAATTCTTTATCAGGTAATTGCTCAACTTAATGGAAATCCAGTTCTACATTTTCGGATTATTAAAAACCCGACATATATTAAAATCGAACTCGTATTCCCCGAATTGTTAGACGCGCACGCCAACTTGCCTCCTACCGTATTTGTATTCTCGTCAAGATGTGACTATCGGAATAGCTTTCAATATTTTTTTAGAATATAAAAAATGTGTAATAGGAAAATGTGAAGAAATTCTCGAGAAACGTAGATGAGAAATAGCGAAAATTTCTAGTTATATTTTGTAGAACAGGGTTTGTGGTATCATTCCTTATTTATTATACACCAATTTGTTATTTTCAGCCTTCCTATTAAGCATTCAAATTATTATTTAAATACAAACTCAACATTCATTACTTATACTCGAAGTTTATTTACTATGCAGATGAAGCATTATATATTTCATCTGCATTACGACAAATTTTGTCCTAATATATAAAATAAAACGTATCAAAACAAAATAATTTCCGCTCACAAAAATACTGTAAAATATAATACATTTTGAATTCGTGATTTACTGTGTACCATTAAAAAACTAATTTCCGCTTCAATTAATTAGGCAAGCAGGGCTTAAAATGTGACACATTTTCTTTTTGTTTTTGTATGAATAGAAACGAGATTTTTTTTAAAGTGAACTTGAAACAGACTATTTTGCTGAATACAATTTGTAGCTTATAATTAATCTTTGATTTCACGCCCACGGAAACAAAATTTAGATGTTGTCAATATAATATAATCAAATTACAGCTCGGCAATGAAAGTCGCACGGATACAAACGACATTAGATTCGCCGATGAACAATGCTCGGGCGGAAAATGTATTTCGTATCGCACAGCAAGTTATATTGTGGTGGGCGGCAGAAAATCTAACATCCACATTAGTCACGCTTACCATACAGTTTGCTTGACGTATTTGCCTTGTAAGTTGCCAGTTTTACTTAACCATTTCCCCACAAGCAGTGTATATACACATCCATATATATGGAAGCTTTTAATATGCGTATTTCCTTTATTTAATAAGTAAACATAATGAAAGACACGCTTTATTTATAATTTTTCAGTGAAATCGTTACATCATTCGATCCATAACATTTAAATTCCGAACTAAAGTGAACTTTAATCTAGTACCAGCTATTTTGAGATATGCGCTAAGGTCCAGACATATAATATAATATATATATTAAGGTGAATTCATCATTTAATCCCTCGCGACCAAATCATTGTGACACTTTGTTGAGCTCCGGCGCCTCAATCCTTAAGCCTTGTGATGAGTGATGAGTGATGTTATTCAATTATTTCATAATACGTTCAAAATTAATTGTGATGTATTGTACAAAGTGCATCGCATCTTACACAATATCATTCTCTTTCTGTGTACTTGTGCAGATTAAGAACTGCAGTATTAAAACTAGTTACAGTGGTTAACTTGCTGCTAATATGCTAGATTTGTATTATATACGAACTGTATAAATTGTGTAGGGGTTTATGTTTAGGATTGTGACTGTTGAACTCAAATGATTTTATTTACTATGGAATTAGTCTTAGTTTTAATTTTGAAATTTGTATAAAAAATATAAGGCACTTTGTTATATAATGACTTTTGTGTATAATGGAATTTATTTTAGAATATTGTGTGCTAATGTATATATGACGATAGGCAAATGACACATGAGCTTTTTATGAACTCACACTTTTCTGATATGTGTTAGAATCAGTATAGTGTCTAAATTACACTTTAGTACAATGTTATCACAGCAACAAGAAACTCAAGCTTTTTTATACTGTCTCCAATTAACATTATACATGCGAATGAATATGGGCCAAGGCGAGAACCTTGCCACAGGTCGCACTAAACCACAGTCACATGCAAATATATGGCAGACACACATTCAAATGCGAACTGTTTGCAGTGTCAAGATGTAGTAAACACGCGAGGAGTTGTCGTCATGACGTGAAGAGAAGAGGCTGCACGCCACACACTTCACTACTCCAGTTCTACTTCTGGTAAGGGGCGAAGTAAACTTCACGGCGCTCTCACTTCGCTAAGCTCACTGAGAACATTTCATACAAAGTAGCGCAAATACTTATATTATAAACGAGAAGGACAAAGTTTTGTTTATTGTTGTGGCGTGTCCGGTTTGTCAGAAAATTTCTGCGGGACTTATTCCATTTTCGAAATTTAAATATATCTTTCATCTCTCTTTGCCTTACCCTTTCTCTCTTATACAACATAACATATCAATCATTTTCTTAATACCCTTTTTCATTTTTATAATTTTGCCATGTCAAAAAAAAGTGTAGAGATTTTTGTCTTCCTCTACATACGCTGTTCACTTTCTATCTCTCTCATTCTTCATATATATTTTTCATTTCGTGTTGGCAACTCAAAAATCATTATTTTTTTTATTTAGTATTACTATGCTAACTCACGAAATACGAGAAAAAAATCAAATAAAAACAAATCAAGTTAACTCAACGCGTTCGATTATTTCTTTAGTTGTTCCTTGTTTATGTTTGCGATAGCTACTAATTCGTTCAAAATATAATAATGGAAATAATAAAGCTTCAGTTTTTGTATTTTTATAATATAATTGTATTTTTATTTTATATTTCTACGCACGTTTTGAATGATCCTAAATATCGACTCTCGCCTTTAAAAATGTATCTCTTGCAATACTATAAACTATGAAACGTCTTGTAATACACATTCGTTATTTTGCAAAGTGCTCCGAGTATTCATTTATGAGCATATCAATAAACCAAAGTAAAACGTATGGAATCAAAAAAAAAACAAAACTGTTTTGTCACTATTGAAAAATATTATTATTTCTTTTTGCTAACGACATCAAAAAACTTTTTTCGCGTGTTGTCCCGACCCATCCACCGTTTCTCAAAGATGTCCTATCTATTCACCTGCATTCCTCCCTCCACCTATTCCTGTCTGGAGAGATATAGCTCAATTTATAACAGACGCTGTATAATTTATTATTGAAATTTATATAATTGATTTGACTCTTTAATATATTATGTTCTAACACAATTATTCATTTTATAACCGGGTAATGACTCTTCGTAATCATCATATTAGTTTTAATTCACTTTTGAAAACCTATGAAATTTAATTCACAGTATGTGGTAGAGGTCGTCTTAGTGGTGATTATTAAAGGTGTGCTTTGCTCCAATTGCCAGGACAGCATACGAGTTTATAAGAATTCAAAGATGCAGGGTTGGACACCTAATCTGCTTGATCAGTTTTTGTGATTAGCTATAAAAATCGTTTTATTACGTATTAAAAGTAAAATAATGTAAAATAAGTGCAAGGCATGCAAAAATAAAAGAGAAACAAAAGAGGCGATATATCCGGGAAGATTCCCCTTTTGACTGGCAGCTGTCTGTAGCTGCTTTGAATACTCCCTCTCTTCTCCTCTGATACGCAATGATATCATATACCGTCATCTGACATACACACGGTCTAAGTTTTGATAAGAAATAATTATTTCCGTCAATATTTTATAAGGAAAACATATAGTATGAAAACCCTGCATATACGAGAAAATAGCATAAAATATCAATACTGATCACCCATTCTCCAACACTGGACAGTAATAGTTAAAAATAATATTATGTAAGAAAAAGTACCACTAGAATTATATCATTAGTATTACTATCTTTCCCATCAAATCGAGAACCAGCTGTTTCCCGTGTGTTTTTTTCCGTTTACTATGATACCCTTGTTTAAAGCTAGTGGAAACATGATAATAATTTAATTAGTGATAAAAAAACACATACATATCAACGCTGATATTACTTAGGGAGTTCAACAGATAAATAAAAATAATTAATATTGATGGTCTTGTATTCACCTATGTGGAACTATAATATACGTAGCAGGTATTTCAATGGGCATGATTGGTCCGCCATATTTCTTCCACTAATTGGACGTGGATCGTCCTATCAGCGGCATCCTTCACTCAATCTCGTTTCTTGTTCTATTTTTGAACGCCTTCAATGTCTTCTCAGATTTGGAGATGTTAAATGTCTGACATTGCTTCTTTCTTTGTATTATCTTTAATCTGAATGCAGCGGTCGAGAGCATTTCGAATGGTGCCTTTTTTAATTAGGCATCACATAAAAAATCGATGAAAGATATGACATAGAATTTAAAAGATTTATGCCGTATTCAATATGACATGTAGACTGACTAAGAAAGAGCTTTCTCAATTGTAATTTAAATAAACTTTTCGTCGTATTTGTAAGTTGTCCCTCCCGGTGACCTGGTGGTAAGCGCGCGTGCTTTGGTGGGAATAGTAAGAATGAAACACAAAGATCTAGCAATGAATGCCCGATGAGTTGAGTAATTCGCTTACAGCGATTTCCCAGGAACAATCTGTCAATAAGTCTTCACGCTGTAAAGATTCACATTCTTCACTTTCAGGAGAAAATATTTTTGAAAAGTTATTTTTATGATACAATAGGTTAGAATCCCTAGTATTGATTAATCCTTTAGTTTTAACGATGTATTTACAAGTCACAGAGTGAAATGCTAGCATTGCCCCTTTCATTAGTGAGTTCATTTTTTATGCACACACGTTTTTGACTCTAAAATCTTTCACTTCTATCAATTCAACTAATATAAAATCAATCGACATGGATATTCAAATTTGTAAACAATGCTCTTCTATTCACAAATAACGAATATTACCATATGTGGCTGCTACTATTTCGGAATCAAAGGAGCACTTGAGAACAAAATTTATTCTACAGGACTGATTTATGTGACATTTCATGTTTTTCTGTGAAGAGGAATATAAATAATATTTAGTTTCTTTGCAAATTATAATAATTATAGAAAGAACATAAGAAAATTTTTCAATGCTGAAGTCAACTTTTTTCTCATATTTTTTCGTAGCGTTTACGTATATTTTTCTAGTTTAAAAATATATGATATAATTGCAATGACTATCTAGTATTTATATTAAAAGAAATAATAACATTTTGTTGAAAAATAAAACAATGGTTTCGAAAATAAGGCGACAAGGCGCAAGGGCATACATGTACGTATATACGAGTATAACGGTTAATTATCATCATTGATAAGAAATATTGTATTATTATTAAACATGCTGCATTTTCTTATTAGCTGTGCGTGGCATTAAAAAATCACGATGTAAAAAACTCGTATGGTCATTGTTATCGTTTCTTGAGTATCTTAAACAACGATGTATCGTTGTTTAGAATTCAAATGATTAAATTTTCCTTTAAAAGATTCCGTTTAATGATATAAAACAGTGTGTGTATATTAGTATTCTGATCCAAATAATTATAAAAAGTTCTAGTCCAAAGCATTTTTATTTATTCAAACATACGTAAATGCGCAGAAAAAACGAAACATTAGAGAATTTATTCTAGCTGTACAAAGTTTCTGTTGATTCGATGGTCAAACAGTGGATTTATATGTTATATACTCACGACATTTCATCCACCAAATATTATATATTACTTAATTTATTTATAATAGTGACTTGTATGATACAATCTTAGATTTTATGATGGCTTAGATCCCTTTTTTATATTGGTTTAAATTTTTTTTCGATTATTTTTCGGGATTACAAAAAAAAAATATTCAGAATAAGTGAAGTTGCTTTGATCATTTTGCTGTACATATCTGTATAGTTATATCGTGATTATCACATAATCGCTTAGGAGATAACCATAATATGGAAATACCACTTGACAGAGCAAACTGTGCAGGTTATACCGCGTGACGTCGCTTGGTGATTCAATTAGTCACGTGACGCGGGTCGCTCGCAGGTCTCAGGTGAGAATGTCGCACACAAAGGTTGTATCGCTTCAAAGGGGATGAATACTCCCGCAGATGAGCGAGGGCGTCCCTGATGTGGTATTTATAGTAAGTAATTACATAGTTTACAATCATTGTTTATATTTTACACGCATGTGTATATTTACGTCGCATTGTTGATCAATTGAATTATCAAACCGTGAGTAATTGTAATGTAAATGTATTTTCTGGCAGCAAATTCAAAATCATAATTCATCTTCACCTATACTAATCCACTAATTAAAAACAAAGTATTTGGCACATGATTCCCTATTTATTTATTTATTACATGTTGTAACATTACAAGTTACAAGTTTAATACGTTGACAGCACGAAATACATATAGTTATGACGAAAATATCAAAAACATATTAAAATATAAAAAAATACATATACAGAAGGAAAAAGAGAGTTTCTACCAAGTAAGTTAGACAGATCCTATTCTGATAATGTATATAATAGTATCCAT